>JAIPMN010013718.1:0-34890 GCA_020650975.1 Apostichopus californicus | reverse complement strand
AATAATAATAATAACTATAATAATAATAATAATAATCATAATAATAATTACTTTTCAGTTAATTTTCATGTCGATGCTAAACTCCCGTAATAATGCATAACCACACTTTGTAAAGATCCTTAAAGTTAAAAGAAAAAAAACACGACTTCTATTTCAAGTTTATATAAAGATTTCTTTATTAACAACACTCCGAATCAGCATATATTACACTTATAAAGCTTTCTTTCGAAAAAAATAGAAGAGGAAAGAAAAAATATTCTCAATGCAACAATTATTTAAAACGGACGCGTTTGTAATAAAGACATCATGTTATATCACATAATTTTGTCCAATAAAAGCAACTTAATTATGTACGGGTTTGTAAATAACCAACACTTTCCTCTAAGATACACATTACTTTTAAATTACCATCGTCAACATGTGTTACCTTGAAAGTTCACCAACTTGTTCTGTTCAATTAAGCCCGACAGTTATCCACTTTCAAACATGCATACCATTATATAGTTTCAGTTCGCACAACTTGACTAACACTGGTATTCATATTCCAGTTTAAAAGTAATTATTAAATATGAAAATACCACAGGAAAACAATGACTCGTGAGAAAAGCAAAGACTTTACATCAACTTGGCACTTTGACATCATACATTGCTTAAACCGCTGCCAACCCCCCTCCCACCCCCTCATGTTTCAAAGGTTCTCAGTATTGGCGCAAAGTTTTAGTACGCTAAGAAAGTGCAAGTCGTATTCAGAAGCATTATTTATGGAGGTATTGATTCTCCATATTACAACCAGCAATTAATGATTGTCAGAATAGACAATTGGATGTTTCTGTGTGTATAACTACTTCTAGAGTGACCACAAAATGCTTGCTGAAATTTGAGCATGGGTGACCATTATTACTAACTTTCTAGCATATTGTTGTTGTTTTCTATTGGGGGGGGGGGTACTGATGACCTTTGAACTCTGAAATATTGGATGGAGTGTAGCTCATCGTAAACACGTTCAAGAACTCCATTTCCATACTTTTTGGGCTTTACGTGGCTTATTTGACTGTCTTGTACACTAACTACATTACCACACAGTGAAAGCGTAAACAGCATATTAAAATAACATGACATGACGTAACAGCAGGTAATTGACACGCGACATTCGCCGTGCACGAACTAACATGGTTTCGAACATTAAAAGCTACTTGGAAAACTAAACATCACTCAAAGTCTTTCTGTTATATTCAGGTCATAAACTGTTGATTTCTATTATTACATGAGATCGCGAGTATGAAAAGAACTCTTCGTTTATAGTTTGTAACCTGTGTACCAAATAATATCCATACTCAGGATACTCACAAACAGCATACTGATGGGTTCTGTTCTGTGCTAAAAAAACGTGTTCATATCTCATTTTCATTTGATCAGAATAAATCTTGTCCCGGGATACAAAATATTTGCTTAATGTACCATCTGTAGCCAACAGTAATTCTAATAATGACACATATTCCTAAATATAATACAGTAGTAATTCTGTAAACTACCGACAATGATTCAACCTGATTTAACTGTACTTTAGTTATGGTTTCATATGTCAGACATAAAGCGATAACATTCGCTTGACTTGTCGCCGCCGTCTTTGTCTTGCCTGTAACACGATGCTCGGAAGAGGGGCATCTGCGGTAGCAAATCTGAAACAAGAGTTTGATAGAATACTAACAATGTTATGAAAACCGTCTTCAACAAATTTACATAACAATGAACATGCATGAGATAAAATGTCGGTTTTGATGATGTATAAAGTTAAGTGCAATATTACATATACCGTATTAAACTAGATTGTAGAACCACACTGATATCGTGTCGTTATATCCACCATAAGCTCACAACCAAGAGAGGTCCATAGAGACATTCGGTGTTTTAACAAAACTAAATTAGGTAGAAATAACAGAATCATACGTGAGTATAAGAAATTCAACTGGTATCTTAAATTTAAGCTTCACGCTGGTACATGGAAATACCTCTCCCTCCCGCCACCCCCCCTTTCATTGCCCCTCCTTCCCCCACTTCACACCCAGCTGTTACCATCCCTGCATAATAGTAGCCTGTACTAAGTTTGTCAATAAACTTGACAGTATGATGGATAAATATTAATTTGCCAATGTCATTGAACATCACTCAAGTCTTTTGTTTGGTTCATGAATGTTCATTACAAAAACTTCGCCCTAGAGAATAGAATTTAAGATATTTGTTTTGATTTTATAAACAAATCCTTCAAATTCTTTAAAGGACTTCTGATATGATTTCAATTTTATGAGCTGCCACATTGAATGTTTCACATTTATACTCTCATGACAGGACCCCTATCCACCAACCATCTCCCTCCCCTCCACCCCCCCCCCCTCCCACAAGTCCCATTGCTCCATGACATTGCTTATTGATAGTACATCATTATACCACACAAAGAGAAATCACATTTCATCAAATAAATGCCCAAAACAAAACAAATATGTAGGCCTATAGGTGAGGATGAGTACATTGTAAAATCATTTACTAAAATATGTAACCCTGAGATCTTAGTAAAGAGTTCTGAACAACAAGAAATAATAACATCATAAAACAATGATCTTACACATATTTTTTTTGGATAAAAAAACAATTGCTGTTGTGACCTTACTATACACTCTATTTTTAAAGCAGGCCAATTGCCATAAGCTTCAAACATTAAAAATTCACCAGGAAAATGTAACAGAAATGCAAGTACATTCAAACATTTTACATTAGTATCGTGTTGAACTTGCACTCTATACCCCTTAAAAACTGTCCCCAATTATTGCGGTTAATTGTGGCCAAGTATGCAAAGTAGTGCTGTCTAATTTAATACTATCATATATATATAATATGGTCAGAGTGTGTTGGTGTTACGTAACACCGAGATAAATGAAAATCGATGTGTCGTTATGATGGCCAAATTAAGCATACGCAATTTGCTAAAGGTTTTCAAACAGTAATCTGCTAGAGGTTCTGACTCCATTAAACTATTAACTATCTAAGAGTTTAACAAGTGCAGTCTCCATAACTGACCACTAGTGGACTTTCTAGCATATTATGGGGCATTACTGTCAATGTACTTGGCATCAAAAAAAATATTTAAAAAATGTTGGTAAGCATAATGTATATCTTCCTCTGTGAACGAATGATTCGCATGTTACACAGTAAAACCAAAGAACATTGTCTACTCATTTGCCACGATGTCATATACTACACTTTGGTAAATTACATTCATAAAAATGTCAAGCAAATCGTTACAAAATCCATGGTTAATGTATAACATGTATAACAGGTTACCAGCTTGTGTCGTTGTCATTAACTCCTGCCTTTAGATTACACATTTAACAATATTTCAATTTTCAACGTAAGGTTACTTTAGTCCAGTGCATTGGACTTCAGGTGATTTATTCATTCCGGACCAAAACACATATTTTTCCTTTTTGGAAATAGTCTTCCTAATTGGTTGAAAAAAAATGGTATTCAAATAGAGAGCATCATTGTAGAAACTCGACACTGTTGTTATTTCTACCTAGGTTTTCATCCGATTCAAATGAGTTCAAACAGCGATATTTATGTTTCGGCTCAAAAAGCCAGATTTAAGATTAGGAACAAGGGTATTGGTTGGGATATTACAAAAAGCATTCTTTCTTACTAGCTACTGCTCACAAACAGGAAGATACTATAACCCCCCCCCGCCCACCTTCAAATTGGCAATTCAGGTGAGTAATCTAACCCCTTGATTCTTTGCAATCCCCCCTGGTTTTACAGTTACATTTAGCCTCCAGTTGAAGTTCACAACATAAGCCGCTTATTGCAGACGGAGCCTTCACAAAGAGAAAAGCGGTCTCCTTTGAGAACGAAGAAAGGCATTGACTTTCTGTAAAATAATCATAAGCTTACATCAGTTAAGTCGGATTGCTGCCCAACATGAAGTGAAAACTTAACATAACAGCGGTGGTTCTGCTAACACTTATGTAAAAGTAAACTGCAGCGTAACTATATTATGAAATAACTCACTTTGTACAGAATGTCTCTTATTGTAACAGCAAAATTTACATAAGATTCCCCTAGCGGGATATAATGTCAGGCCTTCTATCTTTAATATATATCTTTACCTACACAGGGCATTTTGTAATAGATATTACATCAGTTTGAATTTATCAGCAAGTCTCTACTGCGGGCCACATGTTGATTCTTAAATTTGCTGATTTATCTGATTAACGAAGAAAAAACCTTTTCCCACCAAATTCTCTCATATTAGTGAGAGAATCAGGTCGCATTTGCCTGCATGCATATCTTTTTTACTTTTTTAATGCAAGAGTCTCACAGTGTTATTAAAACAAAAAAACATTGAAACATGTCATGTAAGAGTTGAGAAAAATTTGATGTTATTCATCTTGCTGATTTCACACTTCAATAATAATGGATGAAATTAAGAACATATTATTGACAGTTTAAATGCAACCATGGATGAAAATAGGGGATGGGAGGAGAAGCGAGGCAAGGGGGTTCAAATTACCAAATACACAAAGCTGTTCTCAAACTTCCACAAAACAGTTGCAGTAAGAAATTGTTAAGAGGCACAGGAAATTGTTAACTACACAGCTCAATTCCATTTACAATTGATCACAGGCAATATTTTTTATGGTTGAGCATAATCTTTTAGAAGATTATAGGATAGGTTGTAGAGACAAGATGATTTACAGACTTGAAGTTGTCACGGAAGGTGCCAAACATCGCACATCAGACGTTGATATAAAGCCATCCTTACCACGACTAGTGACTAGTGGAGCCTCTCGCACACTGCGATCCAGGGACCGAAGGTTTAAAGAAGATATTTTTTGCTTACATCTTGAATGTTTCAAGAGGCAAACTGTGGGTAACTCTCGTTAACACATCTAGGGGAACAGAACTGATGTTTAGAGACATCGGACTGACTCGCACACTTTATTTCAAACAATTTACATGCTTTTAATTCAGATCAATCTTTAAGCAAACATTTGCATGTTTTACCATAAAACAAGTAGAATAAATAAAACTTTTGTATGCTATGAATGAGAACAACAATAAAAGGTTTCAAGGCTCTGTTACTTCAACTTTACAAATTCCACAAAGTTGCAGGGAAAACACTACAAACGTAGTAAACACAGCAGTTACTGCAGCTTGGTTTAGTCTTTTTCATATGACATGAACAGCAGAATAAATTGAAATCTCACGGTAAACTTCTGTCTATCTACTGAGGCATCAGTAGATAGACATGCTGCATGGCCATATTTAAAGATCACTTCAATAAATAAAAATTGCACCAAAGTAAAATAAAAAAAATAAAAAAATGGTGACGTTTAACTTGGCTTGCACTCGACCCGATCCGTTCCTTCAAACATTTGGCGAATGTTGAAATAGTTGAGGGCGGCACGGGTCATGTATATCATGGTCCCGTAGGATCCGCTGGGGGCGCTATCATAGAAATGTTCGCAGATACCTGCGCTGCCCTCACAGCTCAACGGGTAGGGTCTATGGAAGGCGGGGTCGGTGCTGGCGCAGCAGGCCGAAGCATCACCATCATAGGCAGCCTGTGGATGACGAGAGAATGTTGATTTATTAAACACTTTGACGTCCATGCCAATTTATGAATTTTTATGTCTGAAATGGCATCAATTCTACCAATAACGAATGTGCAGTGAAATATTTCTCTTACGGCTGCAAATTCATTGCCCTTTAGTTTGCCAGGTTCATCAATTGTACCAAAACCCCACAAGAATCGATCAAATCGAGGCCTTTGAATTTTGTCTTGAACACGGGAATGAGTGTTAATTTGCGAGTAGTTCATGGCTTACATTCAACTCTAAAAGGTTTTTTTGCCTGGAAGCTATATTTGGGGTTCTAAAATACGTGTGGTCAATGGGCACAATCAGGTATGTGAAAGAGTTCAATTCGGCTCACGAAACAACAACAAAATTTGCCCTAATCTTCTACCTATCAGATATGTGGGCTGTAAGCCTTTAAGCTTTGAGGACCCGACCAGCTACCGGACTCTCAACTCAATTTAAAAAAGTTCTAGTGAGGTTTTGTCCTCTCTTTCTCTTAGATCCAAAAAAAAGTTTTCCCTTTGGTACTCACAAAAAAACATCTGTGAAAAGTCTTCACTCTACTTTCCAGATACTACATTAATACTTTTTATTAATATTCATAAACATCTGAAAACCATTCCTTTTATCTCACCTCTTTTTAATTTTTTTTTCAAATGATACAGAGTACATAATAAGGGGATGAAATGTACGGACTCACCTGATCAGCTAAGAAGAGACCGTTGGCATCGTTGACCAACTGACCGACGTCGATCACCTTTGAAAATCCGGGCAGCCATTGCTTCTCTATGATGAGTGCGAGCACCACTAGAGCTTCCACCATCAGCTGACGGAATTCCGGTTCTGGTACTGAGTTGAGGGCGGTTTCCACCGCGAGAGCAAACTTAAATTCGTTGGAGGTCATCTCTCTCGTCAAATTCTGAGGCAGGAATCGCTGGGCTATCCTTATACCAGGACACTTGGAATGGAAAGTTCATACGGTAGTTTTAATATAAAAAGTATTTCAGGTTTTATTAGATCAGGTGACATAATATGTTTTGGAATTCATTACAGGATTTATTGAGGTACTGAACATATGTTAGGATATTGAAGGATTGAGCTTTACAGTTTGTGATCACATGATTGCATGGCAGAAGAGGTATAAGGTCAAGTTCTGCTTTTGAGAAGTTAATATGAGGTAAACGGTGACTTTGCACACAAGCTATATATTGATTGGTTGTAGACCGCTTGGAAGCAACTGTTTTATCAGTCCAGGTGGTAATGTCTTACATCACTTCCAGTTTCTTTTAATAATGACCGGTTAAACACCTGACACTCGTCAATAGAAGTGGCTGAACTGTTTAGTTTAACACATCAATCAATTAAGTCAATTCCTCAGATGCAAACTGAAACGACAATAGGAAAAAAAAAAAAAAAGAAGACTTTACGGATTCAAGTAACGTTTGTTTACTATGTAGTACATATTTCTCAAGAATGAATGGTGTTGAATGTGCTGTTGTTTATATTGAATTTAATGGAACACGTTTTGGTTAAATTCATTAAAATTCGTAGAACACTGGATTCAAATTACCAACAAAAAAAACTTTGCACCAAGAAGCTGAAATCAACGTCAATTTAACATTCCGGAGACTTGGCCATCATTTAAAGCTTGAATATCCCAAAAAACTTGAAATGGAACTTTATTATCACTCTTAAGATAAAGCAGAATTATGCAGCAAGAAGTAATTACTCAGAGACAGAGAAATTAATGAAAAAAAATGGCTAAGAGCTCTTTAAGCATCTTTAGAAGGAGACAGGAAACAGGAAGAGAACATCGTCGAGGGTGAAGTAGATGGACTAAATAGGTCCCAAGATGATAACGACAATAAACTAGTTCTCCATCATTTTAATCTAGACTATTAAAACTATGTCGTCAATAAACAATCCAAATTGCGAGAAAGCGCCAGAGCTAATTTTAAACAAGATCTAGGAACATCTTCGCTACAGACTCTACGAAAAGTATGTGGAAAGACGATTCAATTACTTTGATGACATGTGTTCGTTTGTATGTCAATCTGTCTGTCAGTTGGATAAGAAAATGCTTCCTTGCATCTCATCAACCAGCTTAGAAATAAAGCCGATCACGCAAAGTGCTGTTTATAATAAATATTTAACAATTACAAATTTGTTTTATATATTAAAGTCACTTGAACACAGATGGAGTATGTGCATGCATGTGAGTTCATGGGTGGGTGTGTGAATATGATTGGGGGGGGGGGGAGAGGGGGTTAGTTCCGTTAGGAAAAAATGAAAGGTAAGCCCATCTTAGCTACAAGAAACATCTGGACACAAACACAAAGCCTCTCATTTCAATACTTTAACTAAAAATGGAGATTTAATATATATTCACACAAGATAAGGAGGAATAAGCCCAAAATAAAAATGAATGAGGGCCTGTTTAAGTGATTAAAACTATAGTTTTTACATCATGGGGTGTCTTATCTTACTGAATAGAATTATTAAGATAATGTTAGTTTCCCTTGTGGTCATGGCTGTCCATGACCTCTCGCATTATCGTAATCTTCATATCTGCCAAGGATGTGGTTAAGTAACTATTTGCTTGTTTACTATGTTAACTATTCAACAGTTTTCTCACAAAAATTATCAGTCAAAATAGAAGGGATCAAAAACAGGGTTTAAAATCAATTAAGTTCAATTCTTTACCTTCTACAGCAAAATACTAACCTCTGGACACAGCTGATTAATCAGAAAAGTCATTTAAACATCACCTAATCCTTGAAATTAAGACAATAACATTTCAAACTTTGTTGGTTCAAACTTCTGTTTCAAACTCACTTTTCACCTATCATTCCTTGGCAGATGGGATGACAGAGTAGAGATGCAAATTCTAAGTCAAAAAATATCAGATACCTTTCAATTTTAGCACTTTGCAGATTCAAGTAAACTTTGCTGTTGTCCCATGACAATGTAGCTCAAAGTTTATCTGTTCATGTTTCCCTTTGAATATTCATGACAATTTATTGAGCCTCCCGTTTTTTTTTGTTTCGTATAAAAAAAAGCTTCAAAAGCTCTCTACCTCGTTAGTTACCTCTGAAAACCTGTTTACACTTGCAAATTCCTCGTTTTAAATTCACTTTGACCATAAATCTCTTTTAAGAGGTGTCTCACCAATTCGAGCAGTTTCCAGACTTTTGGATAAAAGTCGGCAGGGGCTCTGTTGAGGGAGCCGTCCACTCTTCTCCTTCTCAGCCAGAGTCCGTAGCGTTCCTCAAGGACTTCTTCCTCGAAAAGCTCTTTGATTGACGTAGGTTGTCTGGTCACGCTCCTTCTTCGTCCCTGCATGAGATGAAGAGAGCAAAAATACAACAAGAAAATACAAAAACAGTCCCCTGCATGCATTATTAATGCGATGTTTATGGCGAGCCGAATCATCTAAAACTTGACAATGCTTATTACCTGCTAAATTTACCTGATCTACTTTCCATTCCCACTTAGCAATTCTATCTTCCTCACTCCCGATTCCCCTTGTGTCTGGTCTACCTCATTCATAAAACCCACCCCTTGTCCAGTCTACCCACCAAGATTCCCTAAGTCCCTCTCTTTTAACCTTTTACCACCAGAAGTAGTTTTTCTTGTGGGTTCTTTTACCACTCAGTTTATTTTATACGGTGGCTTAATAGGGACATAGGGAAAAAGAATTAAAGTGTCCCCAAATCTCAAAATTTTGACTTTTTATCTCAAAATTTTTACATTTTATCTCAAAATTTTGACTTTTTATCTCAATATTTTTCTTTCCTATGTCCCTTTTAAGCCACCGTAATTGTATGTGAGATCTACACAAAACATTAATTTTCTGAATATTATATTTTCAAAGCGCATTGAATGACATCATCGTAGTTACCAAGGAAAACCTCCGGTTCATCGTCGAGCCTGCGGCTACTTCCTCCTTGGGGGCGCTAACAATTGTCGGTTGACGATTCAACAACCTAGACCCGTGGGAACTCTTGGCCGATGCTAGAGAGAGAGAAAACAGATAAATTAATCACGCGGGAATACTTTCTGTCATTTGTTCATAACATTAATACATGTGTGTCAAATACAATCAGCAGCAAATGTGCAAATTAAAAAAACCCCATAAAACCAAAACCTCATCATAGGAGCACAAATTAAAAAAAAGTTGAACTACACCAGAACAGGGATTTCAAAATCTGCTATTAGAAAAAGTTGTCAAAAAGTGTCTTATATTGGAGATAATGTAGTGAGTTGTATGCATTAACATGCAATAGATGCATATCTATCCAATTGTGTATGTGTCCAAGGAAGCAATCAAAGATTCTTATTGCCCAGGTAATTACCCTACAAATACTTACAGCAGCAGATTCTGTTCGCAATGGCTACATCTTGCTGCTTCAACAAATGAGCACAAACTTTATTGTAAGTTTAAGTTTAAACAGGGCAATGTGGAATGAACACCATGCATCCCCCACCCCCACCACCCCCAACATTTTAAACCCTGCAAAATAATTGTTGTTATCAGCAAAAAGTTGTGGTTATAGATCTAATTATAGACATATTAATTTTTTAGCCTAAATATGACTCAGACGGCACCATTTTCAGTCTAAAATGTTAACTTTTGCTGGCTGAAGGAGGACCCCTGACATGGGAGTGGGCTTAATCGACCCTAAGTCCACACGGCCTCCTTTGTAGAATCCTTGGATCCGCCCTTTACACAACTGATGTTTACAACCTTGCAAAACTGGATCGCTATACAGTTTGTATTAAAAACTTGTACATCATTCAAAATCACTTTCAAGGTTCCTGTTCTTATTATAGTAAAGCTATGTGTTGTATGATATTGATGATATATATGACTTCTTGAGATATTGTGCTCACAATTATGATTGTCACTCCTTTCTGATAAACGCACTAAATGTTTGAACACAATCAAAGGTTGAACAAGTATGGTATATCATAAAAGCAATGTGCTATGCATGGAATACTATTTCATAACCTCTCGCATGGGGAACTATGCTGACCTCTGATCTTCACCAAAGACAATAAGGTTCTCATAACAGGGAAGACAAGCATCAAGTATACCCTTCCAAATCTCTCATTTTCACACTGAAGCTGAGAGGTCTCACATACTGTTGACATTAAAGCCACGTACTGCGGGGGCTAAAAATGGTGCACATTAAGCTTGGAAAGGACGCTATCAATCAAACACTTCAGTATTAAATGAATGAAATGAGGCGGGCTGTCTGAAAAAGGTGAACCACCGATTAAAAACAAAATTCTCCAGCCGGTACATGAGAATATCTATCTCGAAAAGGCGACAACCTGCCTTTTCGGTGGTATTTTGCTCACTGAGGATGATGGAGCGTGTATATCACACTTGTTGTCATGAAACTGTCTGGCAATTATAAAAAAAATGTCATGTCATTAAAAAAATACAAAGAGAAGAAGAGTCTTGTCGCTATAGACATACTCACTTCTCTCCCTTTTGGTCATTTTTTTTTTTCTGTTTACACAAACACTTCTGGAGGGATCCAACAAAACATAAACAGACCATGCAGACATTGTATCCTGTTTATGCTATGGTATAAACGATCGCCTCATTGTATAGAGAGCGCTGCAAAGCGATTCGCTTAAAGCTACATGCCGACGCTTTGCCAGTAACTTCTTCTGTCGGTAGTTCTGTATCTGTAGTCTGCTGATCGTTGGTTTTTTTAATTTATGGAAACGATTTAAGGTCTTAGCCTTTTTGAATTTATTGCTGATATAATCTGGTTGATGGTTAGGCTATGGCAGGATATAATAGTCTCATCACACACATGAAACTGCCAGTTTTACTCACAACTTGACTGTAAGCGATCAGAGTTGATCTCTGATCCCTTTTTTTCCCCTTTTTCTTCCAAAGATAAGTATGAAATAATTTATGATTGCATATTTAATCAGATTTAACATTTTGGTGATTGAAAAGGTAGGTCCAAACGTTGCCTGACCATATTCCAGGAGCAATCTTCATGTTTTCTCATCAGACATGGTCGTCCAAATTGCAAACTATGAAAGAGTTTTGCTGGAAGCTTCATGATTATGCTTACAGCTGCTTAGTAATCACAACAAAATAATTTTCCAGACTGATTATTTGTTACTATACAGTAGTTAATTAATTATTATTTTTTTCAATATATTACTAACTAGTGAGTAGTATATCACATATTTCATCCACATGGTACTGATAACTTTGTGTCAGAGAGCGACAGCTTAATATTCAAATGTTTGAATGTTAACTAACTTGAAAAAAAAGAAGCCAATCAACTCTTAATTCCATGTCAAAATTTTCCCTTTTCGTTTACTAAATTGCAAGTTTTTGACTGACACTGTCACTAGCTGCGAACATAACATGAAATTTTAAGTGTCTTACTTTAAAGGAGTACCTGATCAGCAGATTACAACCAAGATAAACAGCATCCTATTAACTCCCGCCATCTCCATATCAATGGAGTGTAAAACCAAATAAGATAAGTATAAATGGAAATTAGCTCGATGGCTCCTTCGAGTAATAAGAGACGTTCATATGTTGAAAGCATTTAAATTAATAAAATAAACTTTTTCATCAATTATCATGTCCCAAAGATAAAAAAAAATTAAATGTAACTTTTCATTTATTGGGGGAAAAACAAATTGCAGCTCTGAGAGGGGACATGATATCAACTTTTGATAAAAATCAACATTGCCAGGAAAAGAATGAATTGATATAAAAGTAGATACTTACGGCGTAAAAGATTAACTTTACATAACGTTGACACCGGACTAGATGTTGAACAGTTTACTTTGACTCCGAACCATGTATTTTGGTAGAATTTGAATACATATTGTGCACAGAATGTTTCATAGTAACTTTATGAACAATAGACTATTAATGATACATTTGGAAAAGTTTCTTTTAAACATCTTCTATACAGTATTTGGCTGAGCTTTTGAAACATATTTTGTACAGTAGAATTTGAACCATATATTTTGTACAATAGACTTTGAACCATATATTTTGTGTATTAGAACGTGAACCATATATTTTGTGCAATAGACTTTGAACCATATACATTGTACAATAGAATTTGAAACATCATATATTTTGTACAATAGACGTTTGAACCATATATTTTGTGCGATAGAATTTGAACCATACATTTTGAACAACCAGCTGTGAATATGACATTTTGAGCAGTATGTTTCAACAGAAGATTGATGTTTTGCAAGCATTTTTAGACTTTGTTCAGTAAACTTTTACAAAAGATACTTTCTTACAAAATTCTTCTTCTTCGATATAGACCTTGGGTTAACATGTGCACTCTGTAACTTTCTGGTCAAGCAATTTACAGACATAATCACGTATCTTATTTGTACAGACCATTCAGTACAACTACAGAGATTGCTATGAGAATTTTTTCTGAAACTGCTCATTTTCTTTTGGAGATTTGCAATCCTTCTCAGTGGATAAAGGTGTGTATAAATTAAGTGACTTTCATCTTCTTATTAAGTACTGACAGACGAAGACAATTTCCAGAGATCAGGTCAACCTTAATTATAAACATTGAAGTTATCAGTTTTTCTCTAAAATATGACATTAACCAATTTGCTTAGAGGCAATTGCAGCCATCATACAATCTTCCAATTGATAATAGAGGTTGTGAATCACAACGTGATTGCTTTTCTTATCTTGTTTTTTCAGGTAGAGATTTTTCTCTGCAGAAACTTGAAAAGCTGACCAAAAGACTTACTGATTGAGACTCCAAACTCTCGGCCACTGAGTATGTGATGAAGGAGTTCCTTCAACTCATAAGGGCTAAGAGTGACCAGCTGTTCATAGGCATCTTCAGCTAAAATAAGTATTATACAGAAAGAAACAAACCAAACTTGATGACGTTGAATTCAAAGGTGTCCCACACAGTCCATAAAAATTTATCATTTGGATTGGAAATTTGGAAAAAAAAGTAAGAATAGGTTGACACTTTGGGAAAGTGGAAAACTACTGTACAGTTGTAACATGTAAAAACTTATTAGTTGTTGGAAACACACAAGTAGAAAATGAATTAAAAAAACAGCAACATAATTGTAATTTCACTTCTTTTGTAAGTGTGACAGAACATTGATCACTCAAATGAAACTAATCAATGAGCAGAAATATTTTTTTTTGGGGGGGGGGGCTTGGCTTGATGAGTAAAGGGTGGTGGTGCGATTATTCTCCCTCTGGCCCCCCAGCTGCAAATGGCTATTAGCCTTATTTACGAGCTGATTTCACCATTCTGGATGAGAGAAACAGCTCAGTATGGATCAATGCACTTGCTATCCTTTAGTTGAAAGGGAACAATAAAAAAATCTATAAAAAACAATGGAATCGCTAACTACGGTACAGAGAAATGTCAAAGTGCACCATAAAATGCTAGCAGCAAATAGGAATATTGACAGTCGACTGCAAACAATGACAAGAAGACATTAACTTAGACAAATTAAAAAAATATTTTCTTACCGTCACAGTTCATGGCTCTGGCAAGTTCAGAGGTCATAACCTGCATGATGAGACCGACCCTGAGACGGAACATTTGGGTGAAGAGGTGAGGCTCAGTCCGAATGAAGAGAGACAGATAGATAAGAAGTTCCTGGGTGTAAGAGCAAAGACAAACAGGATAACATGTGTTATCAGTCAATGAGTAACGTCAGGGATTCTCAACTAGATGACAAAAAAAAAACATAGGTTGAGGCAAAGGCCCACACAAGTCTCACCATACATGGATTGAGCAATGAACAGTGTAGACCGAAAGGTCAGGGGTCAAGCCCTTAAGTGCTGGCATCACCCCTGATTAGCGAGGGATAGTGGGGCAGAATTGGCACCCTAGGCTGCCTGACAGGGAAAAAAGTTCAAAATACAATTTATGACAGAGAATATACAGTTGAAACATGGCTTAACCTGAAAAATGTGCTTTTATTTCTCCTAGAGAATTATGATGAAGGAAGGCAGATGTCAAGACTTCTATTAATCTCTTCTATCTGTGACAGTGTCAACAAATGTCTACTACCCTGTAACTTTGGTTTAAGAAAGAGCTAGAGATCCCCAAGCTTCAATCCTAACAGGATGTGGTCAAGTGGTTAAGGCAGTGGTTTGCAGGTTCGATTCCTGCAGGTTCGATTCCTGACCAGATCATTACATTGTGTCCTTGGGCAAGGCACTTTATCTCAATTGCCTCTCTTCACCCAGGTGTATAAATGGGGACTTGCGAGGTAACTTGTAAACATAGTTGCTTGTGCTGGTTTGTGGCTGCATCCTATGGGAAGTCCCCTGGGGTACATGTAGATGTGGTGCATTGTAGTGTATGTGGGTGTGACAAGTGACCAATGACCAGGGCTTAAGTTGTGTGAGGGGGCCTTGGGCCCTTGACCTCATACTGTAAGACTGTAAAACTTCAACTTTAACATCCTTTTACAGGCAGATGTTATGCACAGATTTCACATGTTGCAGTAGATAAACACTTTATTCTCTCTCTTCAAGGAATTTGAGCCTAATAAGTCACTTTAAGTTTCCGCAAGTGCCCTAGGAACTGTTTGTAATCTTATTGAGCAAGATAAAATCTTAAAAGGCACTGTATTGGAAAACTATTTGAAAGATGTCTGAAATTTGATATTGGAAAATCTAATACTAATATGCAGATCCCAGACTGAAAGGTTTAATCTTCAAGTTAATGTTTTGGCTTTAATATGTTCAAATGATTTCTGCGTTGATATTTGGTTTCAGCAAACCCGCTTAAACGTACATAAATTTTCTTCTTAAAAAAATTATCCTGGTAGTTTGTAATAACAAACTACCTAGGATAATTTGTTTAAGCATATATACATTAAAGGTAATGTTTGACACACGTTTTTATATTTATTTTATGTTGATAATGATTGCACCAGTGATATTTGGTTTCAACAATCCGTTTAAACGGACCCTTTTCTTTCTTACATCACAATAAATGAAACCATACAGAACAAGGAAATTTAGCAAATGTGTAAAAGGTCATGGATTTTTTTACGACAAAACTCAAAACCAAGAAAAATCATATGTTGTAGACTAGAGTAAACTTTCACTTCAATAGCAGTGGAATGTAAGACCATCATACCTGTCAATGGGGAGAGGGAGCAGGGATAGGGTAACAAGGAGCTTGGTTTTGAGAGGAGGTAACTCTGTTAAGAGATGGGGGGGGGACACTAATGAGCTGGGGGAAGGAGTGAGCTGAGAGGGGTATGTCTCACAAGGATTCCTTTCAATGGAGGGAGCAGGGAAAGGACAGGACCAGGTTTATGGTAGGATATCAAGGTGAGTGAGGGGTTTGTGAAGAATCCTTGATAACAGTAAAAGAGAATCAAGATTTGGAGGTAAGGGGAAGCCTGAGAGGGACTTAATTAGGACCTTTCAAGAGAAGGAGCATGGTAGGACAGATGGAACGGGTGTTAGGATATCAGGACCAGAAAGGCGTTTATAAATTATTTCTACTGAAAGAAAATGGTGTTTACGACAAGGATGTCTACTCTGAGAGGAAGAGAGGCATACAGAAGGATATCTGGTAAGAGACAGAGGGTGCATAATCTGGTTTAATCTTTGAAAATGAGGGAAGAGGTTGGAGGGGAGGGGGAAGCCCATGAGGGGCCTGTTTATAAGGAACTTAAATTTAAGAACAGGACAATGGCAGGACAAGAATTTATGATATAAATGTGAAGGGATTGCAAAGGATTTATACTGACAGTAAGGAGATAGATAAAAAGGATTGCATGTTCAGAACGAGTGAGATAAGAGGGGCATAAAGAAGGGTATATGGTATTAAGAAGCAGTCAGTTTTGAAAAGTCAAAGGTACAGTAAGTCTACTTGTAATGTAGTAATCAATACATTTTACAAACAAGTTAAAGCTACTGTACGCCACGATCTATTGAAAAGAGGAACAGATGGACAGAACCATCCGTTTCATCGCAGTCTTAATCGACTGATATGGTTTAAACAACATCATCTGATCTAAGAGAGATCAGGTGGCCGTTGGTTGTACCTGCGTTAATACTGCACAGCTTCTGTCATCTCCGCAGCTGTTATAGATGACCTTCTCCAGCTCATTGGGAGGCAGAGGAGCAGTGATGATCTGCTCCCTCGGCTCCGGGGGTAACCCTACAGAGACTTGCTTTTGTCTGACCAGAAGATCAGTCACACTCTGTGCCAAATGTTCGACTCTCTTTTGAAGTATTCCGGCCGCATGTCTGACGAGAGACCAGGTCCTGTGTTTGGCACTCTATCAGAAAAATGGAAAAATATCACTGTTACCATGGTAACAATACTCAAATACTCAAATACACGAATTTCCCTTCAAAGACACTTTGAAAGGAACACTTGCAAACAGTTCCTTTTGCCTAGTTTGTCTCTCATTTTCGTGAATACGTGAAATATGGTAAATTTCCCAAATTTACCCAACAAACAGTAGTTTCAACTTTATAACTTACGAAGAACAATTTGGAAACCCTCAACGTAAACCCATCCCCTAGGCCTGCAGGAAAATTGTCCTCAATTCTACAGATAAAATGTACTAAAATGTCACAACAGTATAATTGCAATTAAGTGGCTGAACATTGTTACATTGAACACACATCAATTAGCTATTTGAAAAGATTCTGGAAGGCTAAAAACACCATTTAGTACTTAATGAAGGCAAACAGGGAATAATCTGCTAGAAACCAATAAAATTTACAGAATATTAACATTGTTGATCAAGATCTACGATATTAATCAGTCATACTCACTTTGTAGTACAGTTCTTCCATTAAATTTTTGACTGTAACCTCGGAGGTTTCATTAATGTTGGTATTCCAATCCAGGCCCCTGTTAATAATTGCAATAAATTAAAACAATAAAGCACCATATTTAGATTATGTTGAAACTTTCAAGATGTGATGTACTACACAAACTATTTGTCACAGACATTGGTTTGTTTTCAATACATGTAACTTTCCTTTACAGGAGATCAAACAAATGAATGGCTTCCTCTGAATAAAAAGAGAGGGGAAAAAACTGACACACTTTTTATATTAATCTGCGATCACAAAATTGTTAAAATAATTTATAGATGAAGAAAGCCAAGAAAAACTTACAAAGCTATTAGAAATTGTAGGGCCAAAAAATCATGTATATTAACACATACTGTAACCAGTAAATCTACTAACAACCTGTATTAAATATAACCAGTGATATGCTTACTTTGACTCAAAGAGGTAGTGGACCATGTCCGCTTGCTCACTGAGAGAGGTACAAGCCTTGAGCCGTTCGACAATTTCTGCATCTTCCTGTCCAGCGTACAACTCTAATAGCTAACACATGAGATCAGACAAACAGAAAGACAAGATTAAACATGAGTACAGAGACCCTCTCAAGATTAAGGCATGGATGAAGTTTGATAGTCAAAGAGTATAGAGTTCAGATAATCATTACATAAACATAGCTACACATTCATTGCTGTTTTGATATTGAAGCAGGTTCCTGGGTTTGCTATCTTATAATAATACTAATAATATTGAGGATTTATAAAGCGCAGACATATCCACTGATAACGGTGCTCAAGGGGCATCACAATATTACCCTAGTCAACAATAATCTGTCAAAAATAGAGACAATCCCTCCACATGGCAGCAGCTAAACAGCACCCAACTGACAATTTACCTCACAAGTCCCCATTTATACACCTGGGTGAAGAGAGGCAATGGAGATAAAGTGCATTGCCCAATGGCACAACGTAGTGATCTGGATAGGACTCAAACCTGCAAGCCTTAGATCACAAGTCCACTGCCGTAACTACTTAACCAGAATATTCTCACATGTTGTAGGATACAGTTTATAGTTTATACTCAGTTTTCCTTACTGACAGAAATTCATATTAACACATGATCAACCTGATTGAAGAGATGAAACATCCTTTGTTTTTAACCAAATGGTGAGTATGTAATTCCAACATCAAAGCAAACAAATACAATGTGGATATCGAATACATATGTTTTTGGCTAATTTAGAAGCATGTATTAATATACTTCTGAAATATACCTTCAGGCCATCATGCTGTTGCGGTGACAGGGAATAAGGTAGTGTTTACAAATTTATCACAGCAATTTTCATGTAATTTAATTTCTGTTTAATTTAGTTACATAATTATGTGAGATAAATTATTATTACATACTGTTCTGATGTTTCCAGCGTTTCTATAGAGTGAGCGCTCAAAGCGGTCCTAATGTGCGTAATAGGTACTGTTTACAGATCACTGAATCAAAGTAACACGATCAAGTGAAAGTACTGACAAACATGCAAAGATGCTGCATGAACCTGCATACAGACACGCTGGGTGATTGACTAGTACAAACATACAAAGGTGCTGTATGAACTTGCATACAGACACACTGGGTGATTGACTAGTACAAACATGCAAAGATGCCGCATGAACTTGCATAGAGACACGCTGGGTGATTGACTAGAAGAAGGTTCCACTTGTGCAGTTTGGCCAAATGAAAGGTTTAAAACACTTGAAACTCCTAAAACATGATTCAAGAGATCTCTTCTCAGATAATACCAATTCCATTGATTCATTAACAAGATCAAGAACCAAACGTTTAATCAATGAAGTAATTAGTCATTTCTCACCTCTGAAGTATCCAGCCAGCTTGCCGTCTTCCTCAACGTTGCAGTGTCTGTCGAGTCATCGGGCAGAACAAAGTGTTCCTCGTCCATCGAAGGCGAGAGGGGAGATAAAAGGGCGCTGTTTCCAACTGAAGAGTTTTTAAACAAAAGTTTAACCATATTTCATTAGACTTAACAAAAGGTTTACAAGGCAGCTGTTCTAACTGTACTTATTTCAGATGTCAGCGATCATTGCGACAAAATTTCATGAACATTCTTTATGCCAAAGAATACCAAAGGTTATAATGTTTATCATAAATGTGGACTCTTATGTTGCACTGCCTTAATAATTGCTGTGCCAAGCTGGGCTTCATTCTTTTCACTATTGGTTAGTACTGCACCTGTGCTGTGACTGTATCCTGTTTTAGGTTTGCATATCATATATGGTACATGAGAATGCTGACATTATGGGTGGTTATTGACAAACAATGGAACCATTATGAAAGTTTTGATTCTACATTAAATCCAGGACATCATTCTTGGGGGGGGGGGGCGGGTAGTATGTTTTTGATCAAACCATATATGAAGTCACCATATAATGTGGTCAACTATTATTGCAAACTATTATGGTGGGGGAGGGGAGAGGAGTGCAGGGGGGACCTGTGCAGTGCTTTTCACCCGGTACATTAATCCTGACCAATGCTAGTGGACACGGAATGCTGACCAGTAAAATTGCCAAACAGTGTACAGTACTTGTCAGAGGAACCAGAAAAGAATATAATTTTAATCTTACTATATTTTTTCTTCCATATGCAAACGACTAAATTTTTCCCTGGAATTTTGTAACATATTACATATTTTAATCGTTTTCAGAGATTTAGCCTTTCCTTTCATAGTGGAGTACCACCAGATCTTGACAAATTAACATAAAACATAAATTAACATAACATAAATTACGACAACATACTAGGGAATATTAATACTCAAACAAAGAAACTACAACTGACACCATCTGACCAAACTTTCAATCAGATCTAATATTATATATGATATTGTATAAATATTAGAATCTACCCACATAGCACATTAATTTGATATGTACAATGAAGATGGGGATATACAGAGAGAGATTAATTTCATAAAGAGCTGGTCATACATATTCAAATGTTGCCATGATATGATACAAACTGCAGATCACATTTCACATATGAACTACAGTAGTTACCAGCAATAATTACTGCAAGAAGGTATTATTTACAACAAAGACATGGACAAAGACATTGACACTATTTGACGAGTCAGTTCAAAACGAAAACCCTTTGTTTTTCTGTTTCACAACAAAATCTCATTGTGGGACCAGAATGCACTACTGAAACTCTCCTCCTCCCCCTCCCATCCCCTCCCCCTTTCCCTCTCCCTTGCCCTCCCCCAGTCTCCTTTATTTTCAACACAGCAAAACACTCGCCAACCAAACTTTTCACCTGAAAACACAGGCAAAGAAAATCAACCTTGGGAGAAGAACATTACCTGCATATTTGACTGTTTAATTCTTCAAATGTTGAAATACCAGTCAATTATTTTTACTGTAAAAATTGTATCTGAAAATAAGTCTGTTATCATTGAATAGATGTCAGAGTATGAAAACGCTTGCTATAGCATGACTATCTCTACATTTACTAGTGTCAGTCCCTGTGAAAATACATTTAACAGACTTCACAAGTCGCAAACTCTCTTGACCATATATGTTATCAAGAATACAGTAATTCAATCAGTTCCAATCTGCAAATACGTTCTTATCGAATCTGACACGTAGCAAACCTTATAAACATCTATCCTACAGTAGTAATATTATCCTAGGAGGATTAAAATGATCTCTGTGAGGGTGCAACATACCATCGAACCTCCCATCACCCACACAGAAGCTCTTGGCCTTCTGCAGGGTTCTTTCAAAGCTACCTCCTAGCTCGGTCACAGCCGGTAAGTGGTTGGTGTGCTTGGGGGTGCTAAACTTGGTAGATACTACAGATGCAGAAGAATGAATAGAAAGCAAAAAGCAAAATAAGCTGCTGCATGCATGTTAGTCATAAAATCCTGTTTCTACAAACAAAACAAAATTCACAAAAATGAAAAAAAAACACACTCAAAAACATTTAAGAACAATAACCTCACTTAAAGGAACACTGCACAAATCCAACACAACAAGAAACGGAGATAGTTTTTATATGAATCTGCCAAATTGTGTGGGAGCAGAAGAACAAGTTTTGCTAGCCTAGTTTATGATTATTACTGACAGTTCAGCACTGTTGCTAATGTGACATGTCTAAAATAGTAGCATCTTTATAAGAAACTTTCAAGAAGGGAGTGCTTGGAGGGGGAAGGAAAGGTCTTCTTTGCTAGGTGTATTTGGTAATACAACTGGGTATAATGAGAGTAGAAAAGATGGGGGGGGAGGGAGGGGAGGGGGTGATGGAGGGGTCCAAATAGGTTTTGTAGTAGAAAATACTCTGTACCATTTAATTTCTTTAAAGGGTTTCTAATTTATGACATCTCGCTGCTCAAAATTTCAAACTGTCACGAATAAACTTTGTACTATAAATCGGTCGGTAAGTATTAAAGGAAGAAGAATGTGTGAATCATAATTCCAACTCTATATGTAGAACCCTATCCTACTATACCATCTACCAGACTTTATTGTAGTAGGAAGTACAACAGCAATGAACAGGGATTTTAAGTACAATTCCCCTTGTCTTGAATAATTATTCAAGAAACAAGAATGTGTGAACCATAATTCCAACTATATAAGACTTTTACTAAACATGATCCATGACCAATGCCTTTGTTAACCTTTATCTGAATATTTGATGAAAACTAAAACAAATTGAAGACAACTTGAGTACCATTGGATTTGACTTAAACACAACATGTAGACCTTATCCTACAATACCAATCTACAAGACTTTTATTGCACTAGGAAGTACAACAGCATTGAGCAGTGATTTCAAGTACAGCTTCCCTTTGTCTTGAGTACAACAGTGTAAGTACAAACACTAAAAATCAAACTGTTCAGGCCTGTACAGAACTTGAACATTTGGGGGAATATTTACACCTCACAAACACAGAACTTACCTTTTGCTGCCTCGCAAATAAGAACGCCCCATTTGCATATGAAATTCCATTGGGAATGAACCCAACTATAAAGTACTGCAGGGAATATTAAAGTTAGTATTCAAATTTTCTATAGCAGTTTTGAAGAGTATGAACTTTGTCCCTTATAAATACTATGGTTCCTGTGTGAAAAAAAAAGTGCTATGCATCTTTGCACATGTACAGCAGTTTGCCCATTTTGCATGGAAATTTACGATGTGATACCGGACAAATTATTCCCTGTACTGTACTGGACTGTACTGTGGGTAGTGGGAATTTATGAGGAACTATTTCTTTAAATATAGCTTTCCTCTCCTCCAAACTTGGAAAAGGGGTAAAAAGGGAACAAAGGGGGAAAAGAGCAACAAGGGAAAAATGGGTAATTGGGGAAATGGGTAAATGGCCAGACTTTTACAATTACTATAAAATGATCAGTACAAACCTTGTGCATAAAGACTACTACAATGTAATTCAATTTAACAGAATACAAGTTAGGAAAATGTAATATATTGATTAAACTCCCTAAAGGAAACTTCACTCATTGTTTGAGGTTTTCTTTATCCAATCTTAAAAGAAAATTAAAGCTTAAATTTTGCAATGCATTTAAAACATGAATGGAATGATCATTCCAAGGCTAGGCTAGGGAGAAATAAAATTATAAGGGATGTGACATTATAAAAGGTAGAGACTTTCACCAAGCCAGCACCACTGTTACATCAGTCAGACCGACACCAACCTATTGCAAGTAACATCGTCGTACCTACAAGACAATACAGTACTAGAGAGAGCTCTAGGAGATATGTCAGAAACTATAGAAAGCTATCGATGACATGGTATAAAATCAGTCACTGTGTGACTGTTAAATACCTGTGACACGTTATTATGAGATGTACAGTAGTAAATGTAGTAGCTATTAACCAGTGGGATAAGTGTAATCATGTGAATGACTGAACAACATGGTTATAATAGTGACACAGACTTGGAAGATATAAGGATTTTGAGATATCATAAAGTGGTAGGGGGGGGGAGGGGTGGGCTTGAACCAATTTGAGCCATCACCAATTATGCACTGCTCATCAGTCACCTACACCAGCCAATGTTATAATCAGCTCTGTAATAACTATCATGGTAATATAGAGAGAGAAGAAAAGTAATAAACTAAAGAAGCTATATGATAACAGGTAGGCAGTGGCGGAGCTAGGGGTATTGGTCAGAGGGGGCGAGAATGGTCTGTAAGGGCGCTTTCGACACTATCTAAGCGGAGCGCCACCACGGGTTGGCGCGGAGCGTACAGATTTTTTTTGAGTAAAGATACTCCCTAGATCGCCGGAAATGACCCTTTCCGGGCCTTGCTAATTTGCAGATAAACGAAAAATAAATAGCCGTTAGAGCATTTTGTCAGAAAATTACAGCAAGAAAATGTGACAAATGTCAATAGGTAGATGAGAGCGCAATAAAAAAGTCAACAATCGCGAATAAGTAAAAAGTGGTAAAAAGCTGAAAAGGGCGCCAGCAGTCCATTTGAGTCCGTCAGGGGGGGCATTCGCCCCCCCCCCCTGACTGTATGGACGCTCCGCCACTGCAGGTAGGTAATCATAAATGCTGTTGTATGACTGTCAAACAATTCTGCATACATGCAGTATGTTATAGGCCAGTCAAGATTGTAAAATGTAACCAGGAACCATGTTACTAATATTCATGTTATATACGTAGCATTAGTGAAAGATAACATAAATTAGAACCATCTCTCAAGGCTTGCTGACATGTGTTACAATCTGCTAGGATATATCATCCAATTTTCATTTCTAATTAAATGAAACCATGAACTACTTCAACATATAGTGACAGCAAAAGAACAGAAGCTACGCAGAGGCCAAAGGTCATGAAACCTGCGTTCAAATTGTCTTACGATTACAATATATATATATGGTTTGGATAGCGGGATGGTGAGAACTAGTATGGTGGCTGGGAATGACACTCAACCTTAGAAGTCATCACAACTTTTTTTGTGACAACAGTCTATTGTTTTCTTTTGGACATGTTACTGTACCATTACAATGAACAATATCCATCAAAAATGAAATAATTTCATATTACACACAGAACAGAAAACAACATTTAATGTTATCACTGAGATTACAATATATTTATGGTTTGGATAGAGGGATGGTGAGAAGTAGTATGGTGGCTGGGAATGCTATCAACCTTAGAAGTCATCACAACTCTCTTTTTGACAACAGTCAGCTATTTTCTTGTTTGGTTTTTGTGACCACTGTTATGAGCTTCGACTATGCTGTACCATTCAAACGACAATGTACAATATCCATAACACATGAAATCATTTAATATTACAAACAGCACAGAAAACAACATTTAATTTTATCACTGAGATTAATACAAAAGAAAATTTGTATAATATGCAAAGATGCATTTATAAAGTTGAATTTATAAACCATGTGCAGAACGTCAATAATCTCTAGTGTAAACTCATTTCAGTTATAAACACTGCACAAGAGAAAGAGTAAGAATAGTTTGTTATTCCCGAATGAGGACGGGAAGTAAAATGATATAAATAGTGATTTAATAGATTATGTAAATATCTATGCATGCTGACAATGTATAAACATACAGGGGTTGAGACTAGTGGGTGAAAGACAGCACACATCAAGGCACCAGCAGGGATAGACCAAATACCATTACCTGATTCTGCAAGAAGTTGGAATGCTGTAGGACACAAATGTTGGATACGATAAAAAGAAGAAAAAAAGGTGGGGTAATGTCAAAGTAAGAAATAAAATATTCAGTTAAATTCAAAGGTCAACTAAATGTACATTACCAAATAACAGAAGATTAATTAGTATGCGGTAAAAACAAAAGTCGTCTGAGGCCTACTGTAGTTATGTACACTTAACGATTATCAATGTATTGCCCTCATATATTTTAAGTCCATTAGTGTCCATTACTGCACCACTGGTATTCAAACCTTTTTTGCATTTTGATCCCAATTGGCCTGGATCATCTTGCCGACCCCTCCCCCCTTCTATTGGCGGATGTTGTTAACTGGGGAAGGGATTTATGGGGGAGGAGGTATCCCATTCCCCCCCCTTCACTTTTGAGAATTTTTTTATATGATTCAAGTTTCCTCAACTTTTTCTGTGATTAGGTAATCAACCTGCCACGGTCGTAAATCAAACTCAGGCTCCACAATTAGCCTGCATAGCTTCTTAACACCATTAGGCTCTTTGTGTAAACACTGTGTGGAAATATGTTCATGTCTATAGTGTAGTTAATCATACAGCATTCACACAAAGACCCTCATACAAGAAAAAATATGTGGCAGGCATTGCAGGCTAAGTAGTAAAAAGAGGTCATTTTACGACCAAGGCAGGTCAATTTAGTACGTAACCTCAAGAATCTTTTCCATGATAGCGTGTATAGTTAGGGTCTATACAGCGGACCTTTAAATCCGTTGGACAGTATGGTCGCAGTGTAACTGATTTAAATCATGAAAGAAACTTGAACAGAATCAATCTGATATTTTGTTTACAAGTATTAACATCATAAACAAATGTTTCTGAACATCTTCTCAGACTTCCCAAAGAGCATTGATCATTTTCTTCTTCTAGAGTGAAACTAGCCGGGGTGGAAGATAACCGTAGGATGCAACGAGCTACTACGAATTACAGACTAAAATGTTTAGAGACCTGTAGATAGCCTCTTAATTCCTATAAAACTCATTTGTCCTGTCTCAATGTGACATCCTGCAGACACATTTACATTTCATGGTGAAGAGAGAACTACTTCACAAACTAATGTTGGAGGCCTTTAGGCTAGTATTTTGTTACTCTTACTGTAACAAATTTTACTTTGAAAAGATTAGGCTTCATTTTTGAATTCATGACAGCCGGGATATATTTTGTTTTACCAATTATCCTGACTACATTTGAAAATGGAAATAACCAAGAGACATGATTATTATCTATGCGGAAGAATGTCGTCAAAGATCGAAGCCACATTGCAACCACATCTAGATTTACAATGACAAGATAATGTTTAATAAGTCGTTGTGTCTCAAATACTCCTTCATTCAGTGAAGAAAAAGAAATTAAAACTAAAATAAAGAAAATTATCAACTGGCTTTAACAGTGATTCCTTGCCAAGTTTGAAATGAGAATATTTAATGCAACACTATCGACAAGACCTTGGAAGTTTTGACCATTGCTGACGTTAATTATCAGCAAGGTCGTTCTTTCTTATACTCATGTGAACCTGTTTACAACTTGGATTTTTAATTGTTCTTTGACATCTGTAGGCTGTCCAGCGAAACCCTTATGAACAAGAATGTCCAATGTAGGAACAAAATGTACAAAAATTAGGACAAAAGTGCAAAATATAAAACACAAATTTTAGGACAAAAAGTAGAAATAGATTTAGGAATGAAACAGATACCGGTCTATAGGCTCAATGTTACTCATGATCAGGTTAGATTTGAGGTATTAAGGAAAATAAGATTCAAAGCAGAAAAATGAATATTACTGAATACACACTTATAATTGTTACATTATAATGTTATTTTTACTTTGCAGTTGGTACACTGAGACATGACAAAAACCAAAACAAAAATTCCCATAATCGTTGACATTCATAATTTCACTAATGATGCACACACAATTTCACAGCAGTATGTATGTTGCATTTTGAATTCATGCCCAAAAAAAAAAAAAAAAAAACTAAGGAAAAGTTGAAATTAGTGGCTATTTTTCTGTTTAAGAAAGTTATGGGTAAAAATAAGAATGGAGAAAAAGTACAGTAGGAAATTCAAACATTGCAGATTTAGCTTCCATAAAAATTTAAAGGTTCAGCATTCGCACGACGACCACGTCGAGTAGAATCCAGCCTAATGAAAACTATTTTTAATGAGAAAGTAGACTACAAACTAAGTATGAACCAGCAAGAAATGATGCTGCCTTGAAAGGTCACTTGATGTCGCTACAAAACGGGTAGGCACCAGTACATTTTTAAATAACATTGTTGACAATATACTAGAGAGCGCAACATTCCAAACATTTTTTTGAAAGAAACTAAAGGTTGGCTTCTCTTCTGAATGAACTTTTGTAAGGTCAAGATATAGCAATGGAAGAGAGAGGGGGGAGGGGAGATCTAAAGACCGCCTGGTATTTTTTTTTTTCTTTATCCTTGAGCCATAAAAATAGAAAATTCCCTCATGCAGAGAAGGTTAGCTTCTAATGTGATTTTATATTGCAGGCATGCCGGTACATGCAGACTTCTTTGGCCAGTTTATTCAAATTGATCACTTTATACATATATACTGAAAAGTGATAATTTCTAGCTGAGGGTCGATTGCTCTACACATGCTTACAGGACTTACAATAAACAGCATACATGTACTGTACACAAAGACCGGTCGAGCAGAGAAGACAGACATTTCACCAACGAAAGAGGAAAACATCCTCTTTTTAATATCATAAAATGAAGAACTTCACTTCAGATTTAATACCAGTCTTTTAAAATAGACTTAGAATGCAGACAGTCATTCAGAATTGATGAGTTTTAAAGTCTTGCAAAACTCTAGAAAATTCTGCAAAATAAAGCATTTCTCAGTAATGAAAACATTGGCAGCAGCAACTGTATAAAACAGAGCTAAATTTTGAAGATAAGATTAACTTTCAAGCTTCTAGCCAGGATGAAAACAAGACAGCAATCAGAAGACAAGAGAGCTCTCAAAGTGATGAATCTGAGTAGATATGGAGACCAGATAGGTATAAGAGGAGTTTGCTATGTACAGCATGCTTGGTAATAGCTAGTATTTAAATATGATTAAAGGAGAGTTTACAAAATTGCCAAGGACATTCCAAGTGACTTCATTTGCTGACATTTTAAACTTTAATTTCTTTTGATTGATAATAAACCAACTGACAACCGAAAAGCAAATCTGAAAATGTATAGAACTTTTCTAAGGATTTTGGAAACATTGTAATCATATTGTCCTACCTGAACTAAGATTTTGGTTAAAAGTTTGTTGTTACACATATTCTTTTTTCTACATGACATGACATGACTTCATGTTGTAAATCTTCAGCATCTACATAAACTTTTTCGACAATTTTGTGAACATGATCTAGGGTAATGCGTGATTGGGAGAATATTTAGTCTAGATTGATAGGATAGGAGAGGAGAGGAGATAGGAAGAAGATGAAGGCAGGGAGAGAAGATGGAGGCAGTGAGAGAAGATGGAGGCAGGTTAAAGGATAGAGGCAGGACAAAGGAGATAAGATGGATGCAGGGAGAGAAGATGAAGGCAGGGAGGTAAGATGGATGCAGGGAGAGAAGATGGAGGCAGGGAGAGAAGATGGAGGCAGGGAGAGAAGATGGAGGCAGGGAGAGAAGATGGATGCAGGTTAAAGGATAGAGGCAGGACACAGGAGAGAAGATGGAGGCAGGGAGAGAAGATGGAGGCAGGGAGAGAAGATGGAGGCAGTAAGAGAAGATGGATGCAGGTTAAAGGATAGAGGCAGGACAAAGGAGATAAGATGAAGGCAGGGAGAGAAGATGAAGGCAGGGAGAGAAGATGGATGCAGGTTAAAGGATAGAGGCAGGACACAGGAGAGAAGATGAAGGCAGGGAGAGAAGATAGAGGCAGGGAGAGAAGATGGGTGCAGGGAGAGAAGATGGGTGCAGGTTAAAGGATAAAGGCAGGACACAGGAGAGAAGAAGTGGGATAAGGGAAGAGAGGGAAGTAGTGAGTGGTAAGGGAAGGGAAGATAGGGAAGGAGAGGGAAGGGTGGAAACAGGCCTAGAGGAAGGAGGAAACAGGGAGGGAGTAGGTAGAAAAGAGAGGGGGAAGGATGAGGAAGGAATCTTTGTCATATCAACCCAGTGGTACCCCTGAGAGCTCTGCTTATCTCAAACACTGGTACCTGTGACTTCCTCCTGGAAAATGTCCCTACTGATTCGTCTTTGACGATTTATTTTGCGCCGTAACACCGGAGGTGGTGCCATGACCGAAGAACGCCTCCCTGAGAGATTAATCACATGATCAATGAATGACAGATAAACAACGTATTCTTCCAAAATACAAAAGCCACACTCATCTATGCTTCCATCAAAATGCTTTCTCTTTATTACGGTCATTGAGGGCGACAGACAGAGATATAACTACATCTTGTAATATCAATTTCACTGAATAAAAGAATAAAGTGTCAAATCATGAACTAATCATATGCCAAAAATATCTTGTCATGTTCGGTCACTTCATCAAGTGTTGTTCAACATAAATATGAGTTGAACAGAAATTTATTACACTAATAAGGATCGAACTCCTCTGCTAATATACACACCACAATGGATTTTAAAGGAAACGTTAACCCAATCATCATTATTTGGTTTCCGTGATAGTTATAACTGTCATGACCATCATTGCCAATCATCCAAGAAACATGTCACTCTATTTAAGAGATATTTCAGATTTAAGTTTCCTTGAACACACAAAAAGGCTGAAGACTTGATCAAGTCTAAAAATATGACATCATCAAGCCACATATGCTTCAATTTGTTTTAGGTCTTCTTTAAATCTTTATTTACTAAAATGTTTGTTTTCTGTATTCATGGAGATGGATTTTCCAAATGCTGAATCTAAGATATTGAACCTCTTAACAGGACCTAATGATGGCATTGAATTCATTGTCACTACTGTCAACCTGCTACATTGAAACTATCAAATGAAATAATGAAACAAAAAATTACAGGTTTCAGATCCTAGTTTCACTATGACATCACAGAGTTACAAAAGGACAGCTGCAATGGTATGACTTATAACTAGCACATTTCTCAAATGGAACAAGAAGTTTTTCTAAGCTGTTTTGGGGAATTGTTCATTACAAAGATTTCTGTCATATCAACCTAAGATGATGATGGGTGGTTGGGTTTGTAACCCCATTGAATAAGATAATAACGATTGATTATTCCAATCGATCATGATGATTCTCATCCGTATTTATTCACAATGAAAGTCGTTGCCCAAATTTTCAAAATGTTTCTGTTCTTCGTCTTCTTTTGTTATTTGAAGGGAAGCTTGTCAAGTAACGCTAGGTACTGCACTGCACTGTTGTGGGAATTAATTGTGAGTTAAGGATAAGGTTCCTAAATAAATACTTCCTTGATATACCCAACACCAAAACTAAAAACAGTTGGAAAGTCAACATCATAAACAAATCGGAACATATTGTTTTTACATTGATATATAATAACATACAATGACTGCAAGGAACTTTTCTTTGTTTTTTCATGGCAAGATCCTGTTATATATACTAAAGCTTATACATAATTTCAAAGGAGAAGCATACCAAAAATACATTCACAAATTGTTTTCATTAGTTGACAAAAAAAAAAAGATTGCAATACACAAGTAAGAAGGAAGAAAAAAACTGAAGCAGAAGGCAAAATTACGAGAATATATCAAAGAATTAAAAGAAGGGAGAAAAAACTGAATTTTATACAAAACCAGTAGAAATTCTTATTATAACTTAGAAACAAATATATATAAGAATAAATTGATTGATTGATACAATCAAATCTCTACAATATAATCTCCACAAACAAACTTTTCATGTGATTCCAGAAGATGTCTAGTTTTGACCTGGGTATAATATCTAAATCATTGACATGCACGCCATCTTAAACTTACTTGCTTGAGTTCCGACGCCAACGTCCATGTCAATGGATCGTGTTCTCGAAATGATGCCGTGCACCTTACGGCTGCCCTCCATGCTGGATGTGCTCTGAGGGGTGGAGGCTCCATCATCAGAGCTATCCAAGGTGACCACCGCCGGGAGAGACGGCTGAGCGATGCCGGGATGGAGGTCATGGTCTGAAGTTTGACCTAACACAAGGGCTGCAGAGAAGAGAAGGACTTATACGACCACATCAAAGAAGAAATCATGTTTTGCTTTCCAAATTTATATGAATGTCATAAAAGTTTTAGATATCTTTCGATTTACCTCAGAGGAGGTTATTTGCCATAAATTGAGCAATTTTCACTGATTGTTTGTTTTACTTCTTGCCTAACCTGTCGGATCGAAGCACATAGTGGAAAGAACGTAACGTCATATGTTGGATTTTGTTCCTTTTTATTACTAAGTTTGGAATATGATGCTGTCAATTTGATTGGTGTTTTTACAACTACAGCAAGTCTGCTACAGTACCATAACTTCCACTATCTTTGTGTATGATAAGTACTGTCAGCACATGTACTTGCTTTATAGAAGCTTTTAGAATATTAAATCTCAATGCATAAGAAGAACTCTTCGTTATCGTTGAAACTTAGACTGCTCCTTTAAAAGGACCTTGTAAAAACACTAAGGATTTGTTAGGCACTAGCTAGCAATTCAATGACAAAACATATTCTTACAATATTTAAATAATGTTAACGTTGTCTACATAAAGCCTATGGAAAACAATGCAGGAAATTGTGAATGCTGCTTCAATGTATTTTATTTTTGGTATTTTTCGGATATTATACTGCTGCATTTAAAGGAGCTTTTAATATATTTATTTTAAGCATGTGTGCGCCTGTTAAGATTGATTCTTGACAAAGAAAGAATCTGAGAATGCAGCTTTAAAGAAGCTTTTAAGATATTTATCTATACTACCAATGATGCGTACACATGCCAGTTAATATTCCTCCCAGTCACTTCCTCTCTGGTGAAATCACCTCAACAGATACTTATCTCTTGATCCCATCAGTTGTTTACTACCCCTTTCTTGGGGTGGGGGAGTCGGGGGGTGCTACTGTCTTTCTGTTCTCTTACTACAGCAAACCTATTCCCTGGATAATGTTATTTGTCTTCATATTCAAACACTTCAATCAGCTTCAAACACACTCTTTCTCTGACCTACGACTTGGATATCAGAGAACAAAAGTTTGTGATATAAGAGGTGAAAGAAATTAAAATGTTAAATTCTTGTATACAGCTTCCTTCTATGGTCTCGACATATGCTTTTTAAACTCACAAGACAAGACTATTTCCGAGTCTGTGCAGTAGCAGCTGGCAGTTCTCTGTGGCAGCTGTTGTCGCCAGTAGCTATGTTTATCTGTAGCTATCTGTAGCTATGTTTATCTGTAGCTATGTAGCCAGTAGCTATGTTTATCTGTAGGCATACATAGATATGTTTATCTGTAGCTATGTAGCCAGTATCTAAGGTTTATCTAAGAGTATTCAACTGTTTGGATGACCCTGACTTGCCACAAAACAATTCATACCAGACACAGAACCCCTAAAATAGACTGACATTGTTGTTTATATAAAGTTCTGTAATCAAACTACCGTGCTGTGTGCATGGGTAGTGTTTTATTCTCAAAGATACTTATAATGCGTTATTTTAGACATATCCTCTGATATCGGAAAAAGCACAAGAGGTATAACAATCATCAGGTGCGGGGGTGCTGGTCAGTTATATCGCAAGACAAATCCACATTTCATATTTTAGAAATGCAACAATATCATGGCAGATATTATACCTAGGAAAGGTCTGCCTTACTTCATTCACTTTACACAATGCAACATTAACATTACACTGCTGATGTGCAGGGGTTTGGGGTGGGGGTGGGTAGTGTGTGGAAGGTGAAGGGATATAAATATCTTACAAGACAGTTATCTGAGGCCTAACATGTATCTGAGATTTAAATTATGCAAAGCAAGACATAATAATATGCTTTTGCCAAAAATCTCTCCCGTCCCCTTACTAGAATGTGATTATTTTACATAATACCAACTGTTTTTTTTTTGAGGTGGGGGGGGGGCGGCATATCCCAGGACGTTGAGGACGTTATAATGAATGAGTGTGCAATATACACCCATGTCATCACAATGTGTTCAAGAATATAAATAGCAATAATTACAAAAATGAAATTTTGTGATATATTATTGTGATATATATATTGGTTGCTAATAATACTAATAATAGGTAAGTAAGCCTTACTGGGAAATACAGTACACCATATAGGATGAAACGATACAGGCCAACCAACTCATGTATAAATATATAGATATGTGTTGAAATGAAAAGAGCTTTATATGTTAACAAAGATGGCAGCTCTTAACCTTCAAGTTCCAACAATCTTGGCTCTGTAATTCCTATATTTAGATCTTTGGCATCGAAAATATCATCAACAATAAGATTCAATGTAACACACAAAGGCAATTTCCAAATTCCTGCGGTAATATCTAGACTTTGCCCGATTTGCATTTAAAACGCTGCCCTAAAGATATTATTGTCATCTCGAGATAAGGCTAATTTCCAATTAGAAAGTTTTACATCTTTTCTCCCAGGTACATGAAGAAATATACCTTTATTTAATCTTTCAACTTTGTAAACTGAACAACTCACATACTTCAGTGGGCTATAGTGTGTGATCTGATTGTATGTGCAATATTGTATGATTCATGTAATTCTAGTAACGAAATGCAATCTTTGCTATAAAGGGCTATTCTGTGTTGGCAGATGATGTGACACTGACATGGAAAAGAACAGCATTCTACAACATTAATCGACTCTCCCTCTCCACCCCCTCTCCCTCCCCCCAACTCAATACCATGTTCCTAACTATATATAATAGTTGAAAATAAAATAAAACTGTAAGCAAACTGCTTATCCACTAGAGAGCCTGTGTAATAGAATGTGTAATAGTAAGTTGGCCTGACGTTTCGATCCTAGCATGATCTTCTTCAGAGGCTAAATGACAAGTACAGTAACAGAAGGGACAAAAACACGCACAGAAAACAGACAGGTTAATGAGCACGGTGAACACAATGAGATGGGTGAAAGGGGATTATAAGTGGACAATGGATGGTGAGAAGAAAGCAACAGGGAAAGAGGAGAGGAAGGAGATAAACTTGTGAGGAGAGGAAGGAGATCAAACTTAATAATTTGTCCCTCCTCTGTTTATCTCTCCTCTCCTCTTTCCCTGTTGCTTTCTTCCCACCATCCATTGTCCACTTATAATCCCCTTTCACCCATCTCATTGTGTTCACCGTGCTCATTAACCTGTCTGTTTTCTGTGCATGTTTTTGTCCCTTCTGTTACTGTACTTGTCATTTAGCCTCTGAAGAAGATCCTGCTAGGATCGAAACGTCAGGCCAACTTACTATTACACATATATATAATAGTTGTTTGAATGTAAGGGGAAAAGTCTAACTATTCCATCTCTTACTCAAGGAAGTGGATTGGAGTATGGTTGGCCTGTGATGTCATTCATTATACAACTGCTTCAAAAGTGTTACTTTCCTATTTTAATGCTTTTGTTGTTGTTGCATTTTTTCAAGTCCTCGAATTGTTATATGAATATGGAATGTTGTTTGCTTAGCATTCAATTTCCTCTTCATTTAGAATTTCATCACAATATAACATGCCTGTATGAATTGTAT
>JAIPMN010013708.1:0-33000 GCA_020650975.1 Apostichopus californicus | reverse complement strand
CGGTGATTTTAGTAAGAGACACCGATTACGTCAACTAACAATAATTATTGGTTTAATTATTTAATTAATGACTGTACATATAATTAAAGATTACATTCTACAATTAGTTATCGCACGCTGTTTGTCAATATACTGAGATATAATGTTGGAAGGATAAAAAGAAGTTATACATTCAACTATATACAGTCAACAATATAAAGTAACCGGCTGCCTTTGGAAACCACACTAACCCCTTACAATAATTATTTTACAGTACTTGAGCAAAGTTTTTATTCGTATTACAATATTAGTTAAACAAAACAGTTGCTATTACTAGGAGCAAGTCTATACCCTTAAATAAAAATAACAAAGCTATACCTCGATTTTTTTTACTCAAGTAAAAGATACTGCTATTGAAACGTAGCTAGTCTAGTTTAAAGTATTATCTGGTTTGCAAAAGAACAGAAAAATAAGCATCTTAAAATTTTTATCATAAATTTATATCAGTTGTAAATAAACTACTTATCACCACTGGTGTCAATACTGGTAACCACTGTCTACTGGTTTCAACACTATTATAAAACAAAAACTGCGACAAGAACTTGAAAAGAATAATAATGTATATATGATAATTAGCTTGCGTCCTTCACACATATGTATACCGTTTTGTCGATCTGGATAAATTCACCAAAAAATATTTTATTAAGCTAAAGTTACGTGAGAAATTTCATATAATGATCGATATTTTGCAACATTTATTTATTAATATTGGTATAGGACTACCTTCTAGCGTGTGTTATCCACAGAGTACCAATAAAGAGCATCATTTATATCCTCTCAATTGTTAAGTCAACAAAGTCAACGATAAGAACACCAAACGACTTAACTGGGTCTTAATCCCAGTCCTTTTCCATCGAAAATGTCACCGTGTGCTCATGATGATGTTACTTAAAATGTATACCACGAGTCCCTTGGAAAGAGACCGGTTATAAACATGATTTTACCCAAAGGCCAAGTTAACTTGTACATTAAAAAAAACACAAGATAAAGCCTGGATACAAAAACCCACACAACTTGATTCAATATCAACCCTATTCCCCTCAAATCGAGAGTGTAAACACATGATCATCACATGTAAACATTGTAAGGAAAGTCATTCAAGATAGAGCACGGGCACGAAAAACAAACAACTAGACAGCAACTATATGTAATTAAAGTTGCATTCAGCTGTTATCCTAGACTAGAACAAACCAGCTGAGGCAAAAGGTGAATGATAATATAGGGTTTTAAGGTCCTTTTACGTCCTGTTATTTTACAGAGAGGAAGGTGAACGACGTTAATCAACGCTGCTATATATATCTTATTGCCCTTCTTGTATTGCAATGTAATTAAGCGAGGTAGAAACTTATACCGTGTTAAGAGATTTAAAGTGATATATGTACATGATTCACCAAGAAAAACGATACCTCATATTAATTAAAACCTTCATAATCTAACTGTCATGTACGAACTATATCTCAAGTTAACAATGATATTATTCGATTATTTGGAAACTTAGACGTCACTGATTCATCCATTTGCAGCATAAGTTACTGGTGCTAATAGAACGATATTACTTAAAATGTGTACCACGAGTCCCTTGGAAATAGACCGGCTATGCAAAAAATATCACCAAAGATAGAGCCTGGTTGTAAGGAAAGACAATCAAGATAGAGCATGGGCACGAAAACCAAACAACTAAACAGCAACTATTTGTAATGAAAATTGCATTCAGCTGCTATCCTAGTAAAAACCAGGCAAAAAATGAATGATAATATATGGTTAAAGTTCATGTTACGTCCTTTGATATTACAGGGCGTTTTAAATTAACGCTGCAACATTTTATATCATTTTCCGTTTCTATTGCAATATGACACCAATGATATTGAGTGAGATAGCAAATTATACCGTGTTAAGAGTTTTACAGTGTTATGAACATGATCCACTATAATAGCCAATACCTCAGATGACTTTAAGCCATCATAATATAACGGCCATGTACCAACTATATTTCAAGCTATCCATGATTATCCTATTATTTGCAAATATTTGCATGCATCCAATTGCAGCATAAGGTACTGGTGCTGAGAAGAACCAAACATTGAACAGTATGTACATACTATAATCTATGATGGTAAGTTTACTGGATATATCTACCGTCCGAATGATAAGAAAACATGTCAAATTGGATGCACTGACAGAACCAACAACTGTTTGTGCATAAGTTGTCTCTTATATTACTTTTAGTAAATCTATAGGTATACATCTTCATTTTAAACTTTAGTAAAGAAAATGTATTTCACTGGTGACGACACTTTTCTCCAGAAGGCATTACGCGAATCGTAGTATAAATCAATTTTTTCTTGATTGTGATTCCAAACCATTTGCCTAGCAGGTCCTTTACATTTTTCATCATAATTTTTTCTAAAATACTCTTTCGTGAGATAATCCCAATTGTACTGGAAAAGCAAGTCAAGGGTTTTCTGGCAGTTTATGCGTGAACGTTCGACGTTTTCTTGCTTGAATGATGTTTCTACATTATCGATGATATTTTGCGACTCTTCGAGTACGCCTCCGTTAATTCCAAAGATTCGCGGTCTAAGAATTTCGAAAAGACCATTTTTAGCTGACTCTATTTCATTTTCTAGTTCATCCTTCTCAAGAATACCCCGGTATCCCAACTGAGTAATTTTCTTTCCATAGGCAGTTATTATTTCGTTCAGCAAGCTTGGATTGATACTTTCTTTTAAATCTCTAGTAAGGTTATTTCTAGTTAAATCTCCCAACGTGGGGTATGTGTTTTGAATATCATCAACTTTAGTCATTAAGAGTTGGACCAATTGCTCTATTCTCTCTGGTTCCGGATTATTCAATAGATCTAAAAACTGAATTTTTTGAATTTCTTCACGGAGTATTATTCGATACTTTGCTTTTGCAAACAACACAAACGTTCTGTCAACCTCTTCCACGATTTCTGGTTCTAATGTTTCTCTTCCTTTTGCTTTTGCTGGTCCTATTGCAGCTTGGTCATATTGACGTAGATATTCATCTTTGAAATGAATTAAATCATCGATTGCAGATGTTTCTGATTCTAGAAATGTCTTACAATAACCTTTAAGCTCTTCCAATACTTCACGCAGTTGTGCAGAACATTTTTCAGACGAAATACGTAAATTCTTACCATGCACGGAAGATATGGTGTCTTTCAATTCAATTGTTAAACTTTCCTCTGTTCCTGCAATGTTTGCCTCTGCAACTTCTTTTTGTAAGTTTTCAATCTTCTTTGTAGCATCTTCTTTTACCCGCTTAATATCATTTTCAAGGTCGTACTGTTCACGTGGATTTCTTTGTACCAAGTTTTCTATGGCGGTTCTGCAATCTGCAAATATGCATTTAACGCTATTATCGGCAATGGTAGTGTGAGCAATGCGTATCTCCAAATCGACATTACCTTGAAGAATGCTCTTATAATGATCCTTCAATACACCTTTTCCACTGTTTTCAAATTCTTTTGTGCAATCATCTCTTATTTTAGCAAATGTGAAAGTATCCGCTCCACCATCAACTAACTCCTTACATTTTATTTGACTTTCTAATGAAATATCTTTGCAAATTTCGTCTAATTGCCTCATTGACTCTTTGTAATTTTCTTCTACGAGTTGCATTGTGTCGAAATCTAAGATAATCGACAAAATATCTTTGCTGCAAGTAACAAATGGTAGAGATATTTGTTTTTGTGCATCGCTAAACACTTTCTCCGTATTATTATTAGTTTCACTGATTGCGCTTCGTAGCTCAGTTTCACTAATTGGATACTTCTGTTTAACTATATCAAGCTGGTCAAAATGTTGTCGCAGGACTGTCTTCAAAATCATTTCAGTTACCACGTTCTTAACGATAGTCAAGAGAATTTCCATATATTCGTTCAAACTTTCCTGAAAACGTTCCTTTTCTGGACCACGGGCTCTCTGTTTGTAATCATTAAGGATTTGATTTTTAAATTCTTCCGCCATATGTAAGTGATGGCTACATTGACCATATTCCGTTTCCTGACGTATTTTAGGGATGTGTGTTTGCAATATGCCATCATGGAATTTTCTTGAGAGGCTTGTGACCAGTTCTTCGCATAGATTGATAGACCTACTTTTATTTTCATTTGCTATCAATGTTGTAAAGTTTTTTATCACGTCTTCCAAGTTTAACAGATATGGTTCTAATTTAGATTCATCAATGCATGCGCACTTCACTTTAAATTTTGAGATCATATCCGTGCTCCTAATAGCTTGTATTTTGTCCAGTTCTTCAGCTTCACAAGGATCAGATTTTGTAGTTTGGATCAAAAGTTGTGTGTACTCACAAGACACACTTTTCAATGCGCTTTGAATTATCAAAAGCTGTATTCCTTCGTTTTGCATATCTATTGTCTTAGTACACGTACCCATTAAGTCTTCCTTTGCTAGTCCTTTAGCTTTTTTGTCATACTGGTTCAATATTTCACATTTTACGTTTAGGAAATTACTATAGTTATGTGAATCAAAGTTTTCCACGAACGGTAGCAATTTTGTTTTCATTAATTCGTTTATCAAACTTTGACATGCTTCTTTCGATTTATTGTAACATTCTGATGAGCATGTTTTAAATATGCTTTCTACCTCTTGGCCAACACTTTGCTTAGATTTCATACAAGGAGTGCAATCCACTTCATCACATGTTGCTTTTCTAAAATTAGTGAAGCAATCCTTGATACAAGTTTCCTTCAGAGCAGTAAGTTTGTTGAAGGTTAGCGTTTCCCCTTCCAACGCCTCTTTTAAAGATCTCTCAAATAATTCACATGATTGCTGCTCGTCATAAATCAGTGATTCCGTTCTCATTCTGCCTATTTTCTGACCACGTTGCAACTGTGTTTCGCTTTTTACTTGTTCCGCTTTCGGACCCTTGGCCTTTTCTTTGTAGCAATCATTAACTTTCGTATTAGCAATTTTCAGTTGCATACAACTGGGTTTTGCCGGAAGGTTATTAAAATATTTATTCTCAAGATCTGTATTCAACTTATCATTGAATCTTAATGAAGCTTGCTCGTTTTTCTTCAAGAATGAGTTATTAAATTCGGTTTCAATTTTATGGCACAAAACTTGTAATTGACTTGAGCAGATATCTTTATCAAAGCGTGTCGTAACTTTCTGAAAATGATGCTTTGAAGAATCTTTCGTAGACTCATGAAGCGCTAAATATGTGTCCTCTTCCTCAGGAAGTTTGACTTGTTCCATTTTCTCCTTATATATATGTAACGCCCTTTGAATGTAACGTTGCATTTCTGCATTTACAATACTATCCCACATACTGGTGACATCAAGTTTGTCGCACTCGCTGTTCACCCTGTCAACAACATGTAATAACATATCAATTAACTGCGATCCAGTGAGTTTACTTCCTTTAATATTCTTTACTTGTACAGAAGACAACATATTTTGCGCTACCTCTTCAATTCTAAGCAAAAAGTTTTGGTTTATTTTGTATTTGTTTTCCTCACCTAATAAATTTTTTACCGCCTTTGAGTCAAAGGTTGGGGGAGGTATATCAGCGGCTTGGATTGTTCTAAATGTAGATGAGATCGATTTTCGAATATGATTCCTCTCTGGCTCGTTTGGTTTGGGATCAAGGAGTGCTTTTTTGACAAACTTTGTCCAGTCGCAAGGTTGTCCATTAAGATCTGGTGTACAGAGAATATCTCGAAATAACCAAAGAAAATCTGGTCCAAACTGACCCAAACCCTCGCTCGGTGTTTTCTGTTCCTCTACGTCGTCCTGCCTCTCAGGACAAATGGAACGACTAAACTCCGCAATAAATCCAAGTTTGTCTAATTCGTCGTTATTGGGAGGTCCCTTGCTATTGTATATGACGTACGAACTAAGTAGCACACACAAAGAAAATATTTTATGTTCCCATTTTGCATCGGTATTACTACTATCTGTGTTTACCCCACCCAACCCTTCGGCATCTAGTATGACCACTCTTGCTATATCACTGCTCCAACTGACCGGTTTTGCTCCAACACCAATCCATATTCCTGTAGTGTGGGACCCGGCGCCGTGACCTACATCGAAGTTAACATCTTCTAGAAGTTGAGATGCGAAGAATGATTTTCCGGATCTTGCTGGACCAGCAATGCACAACACAACAACCAGTTGATCTTTAAGACTTTTGAGCAACTCCAGCCCTTCCGTACACACTGTGAGTGATTTCCTTGTGTTCGTCTTGTCAACAGAAATTTTTTTGGTGACGGAATCCCAAGTGTAGTTGTTTGGAAGGCACAGGGGAACAGCATTACTAGTTGAATCTAGAAAAGAGAATTAAGATGACCTTAAAGATAGTTTACGTTATTTGAACAACATTTATGTTCGTTCAAAGCAAGGAAATATTTTCATTTCATTTATTTAATCAGGCAATGTATAAAAATATCGAAAATCATAATGTTCCTCCTGCTCTGTAATAAAAATGAGTAAGAATTTTAGAAAAGGATGTAAAAATATGCCAAAAAATGTAATAAATCTAAATAGTGAAAACATATTACTACAAAAATATTTAGGAAAAGGCTAAAAAGTGTCAAAAAGTGCGAAACTAAGCATAGGAACAATAACAAACTAAAACGAAAATACAGATAACTGTTATGACGAATTAAATAATTTCACAGCAGATGGGAAAAGACTATCCGTTAGACGCTTATTTCCCCTAAAAGTACGGAGACAGCGATTTGAAGGTAAAAAATTAAATAACTATAATCACGGTGATTCGAATCAGTCATAAGTTTGTCCAATCACTTAGCGGTCTCTTCTAGATATATCGTGTGCATTTACGGCAGGCTGGTACCTTTGATTTTTTTCGGCAGACCGAATTACAGAGGTCTGATAACTTAACGAGGTCAGATTGGTTTACACAGCCAAACCAGACCGTAATAGATGAAGTGAGCACGTTTTCAAATATTGCACGATTAAAGTTTATTAAAATAAACTGATTTATTCCAAGTGTTTTTAATTTACGCAAGACATAAAGGCGCTGTTCGGATTTTTTTTAGAATATCAATAGAATTTACCATCAAAGAAAGATCGTCCGGAATGTATGTACCGGGAAACTTGAATAAAGATACTTGTTCAACAACAGTGCCATTACTTGAGAATGGGAGCATGGGTGTTTTAATTCTTCTAAAGTCTACCATCATTTCTCTTGCTTTCATAGCATTAAACAGCAAGTTGTTCCCATTACACATTCGGTATCTATCTGAGCTCGGTAGTTCGACTCGTCACCTTTCGATTTTAGACCGGTGACTCAATATAAGCTACTTGATTGACATGAATTGAACTAAAGGGAGCTGAAGTGGCTTGAATGTCTTGTATGTATGTACATGCATTATAACCATGTAGTAGCAAAACTATGATCAATTCCGATCTTCGCCATCACTTCGCTTCACGGAACTACTGACTTCGTATGGGACATTCCAAATGTTTGGACACATTTAGCATTTAATCAACTGTATGCGCTTCTGATGCATGTGATGTGAATAAGTGATTATATATATTAAGCATAATAATATGCAAAATATTTCATGCTTAACTGTACCTTTCGTATTTGACACTGGCATTTGTCTGGAATTTCCTTCTGGATATCCAATTGCTTCTCCAATTGCTGCTCGGATTGATTTTACTTTTTTCGCCATTCTAGGTGTTTCCGTTCCTTTCTCTTAAAACAGGCATGTATTGATGGTCGGTGAAGAGACCGTTTTGACTTAGCTTCAAAATGTTGTCATGATCAATCTTCTGTTAATAAATAGACAAATTTTTACATTTATAATATAATATACTATGCTCTCTGCCAAATAAGGGTTTAACCAGTACAGGACAGAGAATACGCTTATTCAGGAGCGATTATTGTATCTCAATTTCTCGTTCAATTCCATAAATGTAATAATCTATCGAACTTATACATATTCAAATAAGCGTTTAACCAGTACGGGAAAGAGAAAATGCTTATTCGTTAGCTATTACGGTATTCAATTTCTCATTCCATTCCATAAATGTAATGATCTATCGATGTTATACATATTCACTATTCAAAAAGGGTTCAACCAGTACGGGAAAGAGAATATGCTTATTCGGTAGCTATTACGGTATTAAATTTCTTATTCCATTCCATAAATGTAACGATCTATCGAACTTATACATATTCACTATTCAAAAAGGGTTCAACCAGTACAGGACAGAAAATATGCTTATTCAGGAGCTATTCAAATAAGAGAATATTGGATTTATGCGACACTATATATAACCAGTGGCGTAGGAATTTATGAATATGTGAGAACTGTGCGGGGCCAGAAACCGGCGCGATTTGGGAAAGAATAATGTAATTGTAGATGTGAGACCCAGATGGGCCAATGACAATCTCACCTTTGTAATTTCGATCTTCATTCCTGCTTTATCATGATTAATAAAATTGACACTTAACCCAAGACGGAAACATACTTAAATTTTGTACGTGAGAATGAAATCATTTTGTTAATATAGATGCCCATAACATGCACAAATATGGTATCATAAGTACAATTAAAAGTACTGTTGGGTATCTGGGCACATTCACTTTATCGGAACGTAAAAAACCTCCACAATAATGATACTTCTGGGCCGTAGCCTGGGTAGAATCCATTGGGGGGGGGGGCAGTTCAGGAACATCGAAAAACATTATTTATTGTTCAAATGTTACATAGTGCATTGGTGTGCGTATATACTGAGGCCTTATTTTAAAGAAGTTTTTAGTTGGTGAGCTATTTCCAAAGGGGACCATCATGACATTATCTAAGCGGAACAGCACCATCGGTTGGTGCGTAGCGTAGAAAGTTTTTTGTTGTTGCTAAAAATGTCTCCAAAATGGCACTTCCCATGCCTTGTAAGTTGCATATAAACATTCTTAAATTGAGATCCCATATTTAAGAAATTTACACTTTCAAAGTAGAAAAGTTTTATTCGGTAAAGTCACTTTGTAGGGGAAGTCTAGGACTTTACGTCACTTTATAAAAAGCTCTGCTTTGTTCACTTCTTTACACAGGTAATTGAAGATATAAAAGTACACTAGTATATTCTGATGGTAGCCATATGGTGAATTTAAGTACAGTTTAAGCTCATTTAAGCATTATACATTTAATGGGAGTTTATTTCCTTCCTTTTTTCCCCTTTTTATTTCCGGAATACACCCTGCTGATAGTAGAACCACTTCGATTGGAATGAAATGTCATTAAAACGAAAAAATAATGTCCCATACATACATTTATGATGGTCATTTGATGGCACAAACATTTTCACGGAGTTAAATTAAACAATTAATGGGAGTAAATCATTTTTCTTATTGCCTTGTTTAGTATCATACTTTTGCATCGGTTCGATGTGGGCACTGCCGGAATACCGCTGCCTGCTGGCTAGTAGAACAATTTCGATTGCCATGAAATGTCATCAAACGAAAGAATAATGTCCCTTACATTTGTTTATGATGGTCATGTGATGGCACAAAAAAAATTCACAGGGTGAAATTAAGCAATTAATAACCTAGCATGTTATTTTTCAATATCTTACGACCAAACAAAAGAAGAATATATAAATATTTTGATGCAATTACACTATGGCATGGTAAACACAGGTCAGTCTACCGTACGTGGTAATAAACACTTCCGCCAAAAACAATTTTGGGTCTTGTAATCAATGTGATGCATCCAGAAGTATCAACGATTCCCATCGTTAAATATCATGTAAAAGGGTTTTCAGAGTTTGACCTCTGGTGACCTCAAATGAGATTTGACCTCACAAGCTACAGGATTCTTGTACTCAATATAGTAAATCCATACACCATGTATGAAAAGTAGATATATGCTATGAGGAATCATGTTTTAAAGGTTTTCATGCCCTTACACTGAAATATTTTGAAAAGTACTCGCTATTTGGCAACCTTAAAATCTACTCGCCAAAAACCCAAAATTCACTCGCCACTATGACTGCTGTTCAAATCTCCATAAGTGCAGATCAATACTTTCAATGAACAAAGTTTAGGCACTTATGCAGATACATGGTGCTACGTAATTGCACATTGGAAAATTGTGTTATTTTCCCCCTAAAAGTAAGTGATGAACAAAGTAAAACATATCGCAGAATCGTAAATAATCAGCTAGGCCTACTGTAGTGTCTCAAACAAATTAAGAAATCATTAAGGAGATGTTTGGCTACCTTAAAGAGGGGTGGAATGGACGGATTTATATAAATTATCGTTTTCTAAGCACTCGTACCTTTCCAAAGATACCCAATTTGTGTCAAACGAAGTTCGCATTTTCGAGGAATAAACGATAAAAAATTCGAGGGTAATAAAATCTTTCTAAAAATTGTTGGTAATACGGCGTGACGTCAGTCGAGGAACCCAGCGCACTTCCGGGACGCTATGGTTACTTCCAGAAACGTCTGTGAACACACAACATTACACTGTTGCAGTGCTCTGTAGTAATTGAGATTTGGTGTTTGGAGTTTTGCTTTTACGTAAACTTATCTCGTAACTGTTAATTATGCCGAGCCGATATGTGGTTGCAGGTTGCTCCTCATAAATAAAGACGGATTTCACCTGCACGCTTTTCCAAAAGATGACAAAAATCGAAGAATTTTGACACGATTCTTTCAAAACACTACACATTGGCAACGTAACGAGTGCCTGTGGGCCTATACTATTGCCAAATTACTTGTTATGACCACAGTCTAGGCCTCCTTGATGCAGCAAATGACGATTTTTTGTTATTGGTTACCTGGCATATGCACAAAACTTAAAGCCAGTCGGAATTTGAACAATCAATACAAGATCTGCAATTTTCTTTTGTGGTAAAACTGGCATGTGTTATGATTTTAACGTTACAGTTGGATGATACAACTAACACAGGGTAGCCTGTTATACCGCGTCTATTAGTTACGTCTAGACCCATGTTACTACTATGGTAGTATTATAGGGTCGCACTTGCGCATTAAAGAATGTCAACAATTCCTTGCACTGTAAGTAACACAATTCTAGAAGCTTTGCTACGAAGTTAAGTAGCAAGATCATCGACATTCGAGTAAATTTAAATCATATTATAGTCTTAATAACTGCGTTTTGTTTATGCACAACCGACCAGTTTCGGTTCAGGATCGTGCAACCGTTCTGTTCGGGGGCTTCCATCGGCAGCGTCTCGTCTCGGCCATCGGGATCGTTGTACAATTTTTCTGCAAGGGGCACAAATTGAAAAAGCAAAAAAAAACCGATATATTCATTAACCTCGAAATCTATTTCTTTCTTTTCTTCTTCAAGAAAATAGTTTTCGTCAAAGCTTACGAGAAGACTTTTTCTGTTGATAAGGAGAGTGTGTTGTAGTTATATGTACGTAGTAAACTGTATGACGCCGTTACAGTAAAAATCGGGGAGTCGGCTTTGGCTGAAATGGTCCCTTTATTGACGTCATATGAACTGCGGATGGTAGCTTTGAGTTTATTCACGAGTGTCTGCTCGGGAGGTCTCTAGGGAATACTTCGACATCGAATGTCTGGCGTCGGCAGCTGTATTTACGGGAAGTTGTGCATGGGTTGGTGTTGTAGTAATGTAGATTAACCATTCTAAGACATGAAAACCCACCATTTCATCCCCTCTTTAAGTGTATTGGTATTCTGACACGAAACATTTTTTCCTTCACACATTGTGTTAACGAACCCACAATTTTACCTTACCGTTGTACGTACAAGTAGTATATAAGACTTTATTCACATGTATGTACGGAGTACTGATCAAATAGCGACACAGTTATAATCAAAATAAATCATAAAATTGACATTTGATATAGCGCAATTTCCAAGATAAAGGCTCAAATGGGCGTTACAAAAATGTTAAAGTAGGCTTAGACTAATGGTGAAAATAATTATAAAAGTTTAACTCACGGCCGCACGCACATATGACAAGCTAGCTGGAGTAAAGCGTATATGCAGTGCTATACTGTGCATATGGGGATACCGCATGTTCGTTTATGTTGCTACAATGTACATGTTGTATACCCTGGGGACTCTGGGGAGGCTTACCCTCTGTTTCTGGAAATGATCGGAAACTATTACAGAAATCATATATCACTACTAGAGAATTCCCGCAACCCAACATGATTAATCATGAACAGTGTCATACACCACATAAAATGTCTATAACTCTACTCCTATTATTGTTACCAGGATTTTTCAAGTTCAGAAAAACTTTCGTCCCTACAGTCCTCCATGAAAACATGTACTTTAAAATACCTCGACAGGAACGCACAATACATAGTTATAATGACCCCTGACAAGCATTGGCTTGTGCGCAACGGCAGCCTGTAGCGATATGTCTATAATGTGCACAAAAAAAATCAAATGATGAAATCTGTAACTATAGTATTCAAGTACGACATTATTGTCAAATTCTGAAGCGGCAAGTTTGCCGTAGACTATTTACCATGGTTACAAATAGATGCAACTAAACAACATCCTTTGTGTTCTTTTAGCACTGCTGATGCTAGAATTCACAGGAAGTTTGGAAACCACCATTGACTATTTTTAGCATGAAAATCTCTGTAATGGAAATGTTGTTAACTCTGTACTTGCAGTTGATTGTTATGATATATTTGTTTTCAAACAAATTCAATCATCTGTACAAATGATTAGAATTGGGTTCTTTCGAGAAGAAGTTGTGGTTTTTTGAAAAGAAAGAAAGATATCAATTCCAAAAATTGTTATGTTTTTCACAGGCCTAGCTGTGAGTGTGTGTACTTGGGATTTGTTTCCCCCAAAATGTTTGCCGGACGGAAGCAATTTGAAGGTTTTGCGTCCCTGGCTGAAAAATTGCGTCCTGAAAAATCAATTTCCCAGTCATTAACCAATTAATATGTCTGGTAATAGTTGATTAATAGTTAAGTTGTTGAAGGTAAGGTGTTTAATCCAATCTTTATTGACAAAGACACAAAAAAGGATTGGAAATGGATTTTCGGCCGTATTTTCCGAACGTAAATTAACCACTTTCGAACTGTTTAGAAATTTTTTTTTTTTGAGATGAATATCATAATTTCCAATTTTGAAAACTAGTTTATTCGCTGATAACACTCCTTTACCACGAATTAGTGTCCATTTCTATTGAAATCATCCTGTAAAGAAGTCAAGTTCACGGCAAATAAATACGCACACGAATACAGCTTACGAATACAGGTTACGAGTAAAGTGATGACTGTCCCGTTCCACGTTGGTAAGTATTGCGCGAAATGCTGTAACTAATTATAGCGTAATAAGACTATGCAATTGAATTTCTTATATCATGGAACTCCATGCTTATATCGAATGATAAGAGGAACTATTCATGGCCGTGAAATGACTTTTCTATGTGGATAGGGACATGTATGGACGCCTGGATTTCATGAAATACTCACTGCCAATACATCGATTTGGTACATCCACACATAACAATACATGCAAGCAATGCCATATCGTAACAATCGCTACTTTTAGTTCTACTCGCTGAAATCAGGCACTCAGCACTGGTTTGCATTTATCAACAGCAATAATTTTATTTAGAGACTCTCATGAAGATGAACCCATGCTGGTGCTTTTCCAAGTACAAGCCCTGCAACTGCAAAGAGTACAAACCCTGCCAGTGCCCCTTCATATTCACCCTCCTGAAATTGTACATGGGGTTGCTAGTAATCAGCCCATGGAGCATTAATGGTATCGAGACAGAGGCCTTTTTACTTTTCAAGCATACCTAGTTTTGTGGTAACATGCAGGTAATACAACAGGCAATAAAAATGACACCAGAGAGGGTATTTTGGCTTAAAAATGGCCAGACAAAGCTCTAATTCACCCACTGAAAAGACAGTGGTTGCCACTCTGACACCACGATGAGGTCAGCTTTGAGAGACTTTTGGTCAGAGAACTTTTTTAAGAAAGACAACACTTTTTGTTAACTGCATATATAATAGTATGCCATAACATATACATACGACATCATGACATACAGTATGAGTTGCTTTGTTATTACGTTTCAACTAGCCCAATGATGATACTTTCCACCAATGGGTAAAATTTAAGGTAATTTGTGGTGTACTGATTATAGTTAAGACAAGTAGGGAAAACTGTTGTGCAATTGGATTACAACTCTGGTAAATTAAGGGTAAAACTGTGGTACAATTAGGGTAAAACCATGGTACAATTAGGGTAAAACTTTGGTACAGCTATAGGGTAAAATTGTGGTTAATTTGGGTGAAACTATGGTAATGCCGTAGTACACATAGTGTAAATTTGAGATAGGAAAGTAATAAAAACCATGTTAAAATTGTGGTATGGTATTATGGTAAAACTGTGGTAAACCGCATCCAGAGGATCAAAATACCCCAGTCAAATTGTGGTAATGTACCACAGTTTACCATGGAAAATAGTGGTATTTTGCCCTGGAAAGTGTGAGGTAATTTTTTCCTAAGCCACACTTCATCTTTGGAGCTTGCATAATATGTTGAAAGAAAATGAGCATTTTCTGCTCATATTCACAGGGCTATATTATTAATATAATAATGACGTGTGTACATAAACTCTAGGCTATGTAGATTAACATTGGTTTTTTCACGAGCGAAAGCAGTGTACATCACTACATATATACGCAGAGTTAATACAAAGTCCTTACATCTTTATTACATAACGCGGTATTTTACCGTACGTTAATACGTTGATAGTTGACAACACTAGTGCATTTTCAATAGGGAATTTGCCAATTTTACAAAAAATGTGCATATTTCTCCTGAAACGAAGTCAAGTTCACGGCAAATTTAATTGCATTTTTTGGAGCCATGAAAAAGGCGCCAAATTCAATGGGAATTTATCAGAAAGTACGACAAAAATAGAAATGTTTACTGTTTTATTACGAAAAATAAATTTTGTGAGATTCAACTTACCGCGTCATGGTGGCTAGCGACGCCTTCTTTTGCATTATTCAAACGTCTAAACCAGAGGGATAGGTCTCAAGCAGTTTCGCGAAATTTCATACGTCTGACCAAATTTTTGAGACGGGGCCGCTACAAGAAAACTGCTCTCTGAGCTCATTAACTCGCTCGTTGGGTACTGACTGGAGGAAACAGGAGGAAATAGAAGAAATGACGAAGTTTTCAGTCTGTTAATATTGAGGAAGCAATTTATGACGCAACTGTACCTCATTATTAAAGGAATTGTCTGGTGGAAGATTTGTATACATTGTCCTCTCTTTTCTCTTAACCATGTGGAAATTGTCCCCATTCGACGTTTTCTTCTTGTAGAAATCTGGTTTTAAATTCACCAGTTTCACACCAAAAGCACCGTTTGTTCGAACGCAACATTTTCATGAATGACGTAATGCGGGCAAATAGTCAAAACGAATGACTTGAAGTAAGCACCCCAATTTCCGCAGCAAATGCACTTTCGCATGTACACGCACAGGTAATTGCCTAGTATAACCTAACGCACACAGCGCGAAGAGCCTACCATGCCCAGTTTGCATGTATATACCATTGCACATAATACACACTCAAACTACAGTTCATGAACCGTTCTTCGAAATCGCTGAAATAAAATTCACGGATCACTTTTACAGTGAAAGGAAGCTTCTTTTACATTAATTGAAAGTATTTGAAACATCGTAAGGTGAAGCATGGTGGAGTCGATGTCAGAACAGAATGTAGAACCGGGAAGCTTAGGCTTCGTAGAACTGTCCGATTGGAAACTTTAAAAGTAGCCTACATGCGAACATTATATGATTCTCATTGGAGCTGGAAAGTGCAATGTAAACAAAGGGTCTGCTGTTCAAACTTATCTTGTATTGCACAAAGACCACGAAATCACCAAATGCACTACATATATGACAGCTTAACGTTTAAAAAAAACATATATAATTTATAAGACAGTTCACCGAAAGTTAAGGAAGAAATTAATCTGTATTCTAACGCGGTTTTTGTTGTGACGACTGCATGAACTATATGCAGAGTCGATTTTGTCGCAATCTGCATTTTCATAGAGAACATAACTTTCGCTACTGCTCAAGAGATATTTTAAATATCCATCCTAAATGATTAAGTTAAATTTGCAGTGAACTTTTAATTACTATTTGTTTTTAGTTTTCTAACAAGATTATCGTGCCAAAACGGTAATATGCAGGTTTTGTTTACGTCTTGCCACGTGTGTAAGTCGTCAATGTGGATTACCCTTCCACTCTTTCCGTACACTAGGCATACCCATTAATGTAAGTCGAAGGACATATATCGAGAAGCCTCTAAAGGAGACATTATCGGGTCTCAGAAAGCCCATTTGCGAATGGCGAATAGTTCACTCACATACAGTAACTTGGCACCGCCTACCGCAATTTTTACATCATAATTTCATCTAACTTCATCTAATGTTGCAGGTGGATAATACTATTAGTTACTATACAATAACCAGGATGAAAACGGGAATGGTTACTCGTGTATAGACCACAATGAGAAAGCAAAATGGCTCCTATATATGTGATTTTGTCTGCAAGAATATACGCTGACTTCCTTTAACGTGACCCTTCTTTGACGCAACGTGGCAGTAGTGAAAAATGTAACGAAGAAACACCAAAAAACAATTCCATGAGAAAATACTTACAGTTTTGCTGTAGACTTTTCGGAAGAAATCTTCTTTTATTTTAAGCAGTTGCAAGAATGCTTGCTTTTCGGGTTGAAACAGTTGCAACGATTCAAAAGTATGAACCCGGAAGCTGTACTAAGTTATAAAACATTCGTTGATTTGCACACAATGGATATCACGCTTACATCTATGTGCAGCTGCGTGCACAAGTATCACAAGAGCCAAATTACATCATTGGACTCTTCCATTAGCCCACAAGGTACATACGGGCAATATGAGTACATTTTGACATCCAATTGAGTTGAAAGCAGAATTCTTGGACAAGAATTTACGTGGACGAATGACAAACCCACCCCTCCCCCTCTTCCCTCGTAAAAAGATTTTCAGCAGGGGAGGTGTACAACTAGATAAAATTATACCTACGGTCAGACTTAATCGGAGAAGTAAGATTTTTCTTGTTAAACTGTGAATAACTTTTATAACTGACTTTTTTCACATATTGTACCCCCACGTTAAATATAAAGAACATTTTTCTATATTTTTATTATTTCTACCATGACATCTTTAACTACACTTTCGATATTATAATATTTCATGAAGCCGTTCTTATTATCTATGTTTATGTGAGATGCATAGTGTTTATGACTTCGCACCATTTCAAGAATATCGAAAGTAGATTGGAAATTTGAAGTACTAGCGATACCCCCGTATACAGGAATGGATCTGCCCTGTTGTGCACAACTCACAAATATGTGATCAAGCCGACATTGTAACGATAGTTTTGTAAAAGATCCGGATACTGTACAGTGTTGACTTGGTTAAGATCATGTGATCATTCTCGGCTTATTGGATATCATCATGTTTTTTTTTATATATTACCTTTCCGAGTGGTCTTTGTAATACTACAATCTTGTGATACACATTTGACGTAACATCGTCATGATCACACGGTTGCAGACTCTATGTAATGGGACTGTGGCTGAGAGTGAATCAAGGTGTTTGGTTTTCGTGCCTTGGCCCTATCTTGTGGGACTTTTCTTTTAAAAATAAGTATCATGTATAGTGTAACGCGACCGGGTCTACTTTGATTTTCTTTTTTAAGCTCAAATTTAAGGGTCGTCCGAGCGTCCAAGACGAACAAAACTCACGTCGGACAACCTAAAACACTGCTTAGGTTGTCCGACAGACGACTAGCATTTGCCGTAAGCAGGGGTAGACTGGGTCTTAAAACCGGCCCGGGCATTTTTCACCTAGACCGGCCCATTATTCATTTATATGTTACTTACTAGTGATCGCCGTCCTGGGGGAGGGGTCTAAGGGGAGCGGGTGTCCCCCTCCCCATTGAGATTTTTTTGAAGTTAAGGAATGCCTAGATGCAAAATGGTGCAATATTTCTCAATTTTGTAGGTTACAATAATACTTTAAAAAGACCCACAAATAATTTCCAGAAGCAACGCTTGATTAAACTGAGGAAAGTTAAAAACGTTACCAAAATTCCAAAAATAGGCAAAAATATATGTTTAGACTGGATTTTAATTAGTTTTCAAGCATTTTGTGACAATATGCTTGAAATTTCTTTGAAAAAAAAGGTAACTAAAATCCACTAAAATATATATGTTCAATAACACGCGCACATATCATGTCTAAGAGAGTAGAAGCCTACGCAGTTCGCTGCTTCTGGCAGCCACACCATGATATTTTTAGTGTCAAGTTTGGCCAAGATCCTTTTTTCCACAGACATCAACATGAACGCCTCAAGATGTTCTTGTGTCATTGTACTTCTTCAAACGGATTTTGAGTCTCTTCAAGGCAGAGAGAGAACGTTCACATGTCACTTGTGACACAGGTAGCGTTACCAGCAGCTTGTAAACAAGCTCAATGCTCTTGTAAGCATCGGTGAAAAGGTTAAACTTGTTCGCTGCTTCTGGCAGCCACACCATCAATGATATTTTTAGTGTCAAGTTTGGCAAAGATCCTTTTTTCTACAGACATCAATATGAACGCCTCAAGTTGTTCTTGTGTCATTGTACTTCTTCAAACGGTTTTTGAGTCTTTTCAAGGCAGAGAGAGAACGTTCACATGTCACTTGTGACACAGGTTGCGTTACCAGCAGCTTGTAAGCAAGCTCAATGCTCTTGTAAGCATCGGTGAAAAGGTTCAACTTGAGGAACACCTTGAGCAGCAGAGATCGAAGACAGTCTTTACATGACTGATTCCCAGAGTTAAAATATATATTTCTACACAGCCCGTCTAAATTCTATTAACTACTGTGAAAATTGGTTGTAAATTTTACCAGGCTCCCCCACCGGCCCATCGGGCCACCGGCCCACCGGGCATTGCCCAAATGCCCGAGCGGCCAGTCCGCCAATGACCGTAAGTGTTCAACACTTCGAACAAAATTCGGAAAATCCCTATTCTTTAAATCAAAATCTAGCATAACCTAATGTTGTAACTTGTTGGTATCGCTAGCCCCCTCCCTTCCCGTTCATATAAAAAACAACGTAAATAAATAAATCACATTTTGGTCCGAAAATCCTACACTTTAAATGTATGCCCACCTCTTCGCATCGCTAACTTGCAGATTGCACATTTCGTTACTAGTAAAGACAGAATGTGGATATTGTTCATATGCACTAAAGGTTACGTAAAGTATAGTATACTAAGTTGTACACTACAGACCTGGCGGCCACGATCACGCTTGCTTTCTACCTTTACGGCCGCACGCACGTATGATAAGCTAGCTGGAGTACAACGTGTATGCAGTGCTATACTGTGGATGTGGGCATACAGCATGTTCATTTTATATTGCTGCAATGTACATGCTGTACAGTACACCCTGGGCTTACCCTCTGTTTCTGGAAATGATCGGAAACGATTACAGAAATCATTTTTTACTACCAGAGAATTCCCGCAACCCAATATGATTAATCATGAACAGTGTCATACACCAAATAAAATGTTTATAACTCTACACTCATTATTGTTACCATGATTTTACAAGTTAAACCGTCTTAACAATGTTTGCGTCCGCTCAGAAAAACTATCGCCCATACAGTCCTCCATGAAAACACGTACTTTAAAATACCTCTACAGGAACGCACATTACTTAGTTATAATGACCCCTGACAAACAGTGGCTATAGTGCGCAACGGAAGCCTATAGTTATTTGTCTATAATGTGCCCCAAAACTTCCTGAATCGGGAAGTTTGCCGTAGACTAGTTACCATAGTTACAAGTAGTTGCATTTAAACAACATCCTGTGTGTTCATTGACCAACATAGATACAATCATTCTTGCAGACAACTGTAAGGGATATTAGCCAATCAATTTACAGGAAATTTGGCAACCACCATTGACTATTTTTAGCTTAAGCATGAAAATCTCTGTAATGGAAATGTTGTTAACTCTGTACTTGCGGTTGATTGTTATGATATATTAGTTTTCAAACAAATCCAATCATCTGTACAAATGATTATAATTTTGTTTGTTTCGAGAGGAAGTTGTGTTTTTTTGTTAAGAAAGATAGATATTTATTTATAAAATTGTTATGTTTTTCATAGGCCTAGCTGTGAGTGTGTTTACTTGGTGTTTGCTTCCCCCAAAATGTTTGCCGGACGGAAGATATTTGAGGGTTTTGTGTCCCTGGCTAAAAGATTGCGTCCCAGATGCAGAATCCTGCATTCGTAAGAAAACTGTACACTACAGTTCTGTCCAAACTTTATGCAGCCGATCTCCGTAGGACTAGTCACTAACAGTAAGACTTAAAGCAGCAATTTGCGTTGATTCTCGAGATTGGCCAATACTAGGATACTATACCAATGACGTAAACTAAGCTAACTGTAAAGTTTCAACTCAAACTATTCCCGAAAAGTGCAAAAAATATGACATTTTCTGATTTTCGTATTTTGAATCTTTGACTTCGATAGACTCCTCCCACTTATAGGAACATTGTGAATATGTATAACGGACAAGGTACTTTGAATAGCAAGGTAAACAGTAAACAAAAATCAGCTGAGGAGATGTACGTACCGCGCGAAGGGACAGTTACGCCATATTTCATTGCATACGATGCCCTAAAAACCCAAGAAATTCGTCGCTCCGCGAAAATAAAACAGCAAGGATACATAAGAGAGAAATTCATGGAACCAGAAGAACCCGGTCGATACGTAACATTCGCGAGAACGATATTGTATCACTCTCACTCGGTGTTACATAGGCTAGTTACTGTAGTACAATCAGACCTATTAGTGTGTGACTTACACTGGTTAGGCCTGAATAACGTTATGTACATGCTTTGCATTGTGCACTAAAAGCAATGTAGCTATGAGTATGAGTGTAGCGCAATGGGTGCCGTTAGTTTCCGGACCCGTTAGTTTCCTCTCTTGAAAAACCTTAGTTTCCTCCTCTAACAACATGGGAGAAAATAACGTTTTTCAGGAGAGGAAAGTAACGTCTCTCAAGGGAATGCAATAAGGCATATTGGCTAGGCCATGTGGAGATTTAAGTAGTGCTTTGCAGCAAGGGTCATACATAAACATCTCTTCACTGATTGGTTGAACTTGAATGGGCGGTTTTGTAGAGCTGCATGTGATAAATACTAAATGATTCGATGTGTCAGGGAGACACTTTCTCAGAATCATATAAAAGCCTTAATTACTTGCTAATTAACGTTCGCTGTGGGGAAAAAAGTTGAGAAAGTCTTAGTTTTGTCGTTTGTGATTGTATTATGATAAAAACTTGATAGACACGGAAAAATTGAGGAAAAACGGCGACTCAACGCAAAATGCTGCTTTAAGGTGGCATACTCTTATTAGAGTCTATATCCATCCGCCCGAATGTTCTCCTATTTCAGGAAAAGTGCCAAAAAGCAGCAGGAGAACATCTTTTTTGACCTGTTATTATTTTTTGTTGCTTGCATGTTGAAGAGCACGAATGAAAGTACATGTGGTGCAGAAATTGGGTGAACTGGGTCAACAATTTTAGTCCCTTAAGGCCTCACATGGAGCAGCGTACGATAATTGTTTAGTACTGAGTGAAGAGGTTTGTTTACAAGTGGCGAAAACTTCCGGCTCGGATAGCAAAAAAATCTGCACGGTCATGATACGGAAAATTGATGGTGCCATGAAAGGCCAACTCGTCCGCAATCCGGTGATGGGTAGCGTTTAGCTGTGAGAACTTCTATCTAGATTTAGAGACCATGTTACTTTTGTGATTTAGTGTGCAAGTCAATGGGGCTTTTAATGGACGTATGCTACCTTAAGCCTCAGGCAGATATACTAGGCCTCCGTAGCCTAACGTTACGGTACTCTCCCACAAGGCAAAACCGTTACATTTTAGTATTACTTACGTATGGCTCACGCGCAAGGCGCGCCATTTAAAAATCCAAATGTTGGAAAATCGCAGGACGTACGTAACTAACATAATAGTCCCTGAGCATATATTTAGTAACTACAGTACACACGATGTGTACGATGTACCACGTCAGGCAAATCCAGTTGTACTTTTGTATGCTTTCATTGTACAACCAAAAACTCCTTCGGACAACCAAATATGAAGGCAAGGTTGTCCGAAGGACAACCATAACATGTTCTTAAAAATGAACCCTGCCTCAGTCTCAGAGAATAATGATAATGAGACTGTAGGTGCGGCAGTTGCAGATTACTAATTAACCTCTTTATTAATAACGTTTAAAGTCTTCGGTACCGCTCTCTCTTTCTTTACTTTTGGAAACTTTCAGTTATATTTGGTTTCGATCGCAATCGTAACCTATGCAGCCATGCAGGCGGATGAGTGTGGGGGCTCTTGTGGATACATGCGAGTGTGGGTGGGTGTATGTGTGATGCCTTGCTTGTAAACACGATATCTCAAGAAGAAATGCTTGAAACAATCTCATATTTAGTATGTTGTTGTAACACGTTAAGTAAAAGAAGCGTATTGGTTTTTGTTGGGGTCAAAGGTCATTTGCAGTCACCAGAGGTAAAAATTTGGAAATCTTGTTTCATAATCGCCGTATCCCCAACCGACCAGCCTATTAGATAACATGTGCGTTACGCCTCATAAGAATTGGAGAGGTTGCTAGCAATTGGAAATTAGCTTATTGGCATCCGTAGATAGTATCAGCTAACCAGCAAACCAACGACCCAAGTTCGATTGAATAAACCGTGTCGCTTACGTTGTTGCATTACAATTTTAACATTACAACATTATAGCATTACAGTATTCTGTTTTTACAAACAAAGTTCATCGGAATAAACGATACCGTTGTCACGAATCACAGACGTATATTAAATATTTGCTTCCATTGTTGAATTTTTCCGTCGTATTTCGCATTGTCGAGATTCAGTGCCAAATAAAAACTTCAGGTTTGGATGTAGTTACGCTGGGGAAAATGACCAGATAAATAATTGGGAAAGTGTACGAATCGCGCTAATCGAGTAGCGGTTCAAAGAAGCAAGGAGGTACTTTTAGGCTTAGGATTCGCTCATACATACGGTAGCTACTGTTTAGTAAATGCCTGTAACAGAAGCCAAGGTATATTTGCAAATGTTTTATTTTTCTTACTTTGAGACACTACAGTAGGCCTAGTTGTTTATTTACGAATCTGCGAAATGTTTTACTTTGTTCATCACTTACGTTTGGTGAAAAAAAAGTTTAAATCTCAAACTGCACAGAAACATAATTGTCCAATGTACAATTACGTAGCACCATGTATCTACCTAAGGGCCTAACATTTGTTCATAGAAAGTATTGATGTTGTAGATCTGTACTATGAAGATTTGTACAATGCTCATAGTGGCAAGTGATTTTTGCGATTTGGCGAGTAGATTTTTAGTCACACACTTTCACACATTGGATATCTTGCCAAAGGTTGTCACAGATTCCTGTGTCATTGACTTCCAAGATTACTTTGGAGAGACATCAGACCCCATGGTAGTTGCCTTCAACTGTACCCCAGAACAACACCCCTCCCCTATAAAATCCTTCATTGGCCTCTAGCCCCTTCCACATAGGTTAACCTTCTATCTAAATCAGTCGGGGAAATTAGAATTTGATTGGACATTGACTATAGAACGGCATCTACAATAATCATATAAGTTTCATATCATCGTTTGAGGACCTAGCGTTTGGATCAAGTAGGATCTTCTCCATCTGTCTCATTTAAGATTGTCCTTGATATCTTTTCATATCAGTTATCCTCTGAAGTAGATCCTGTTGCGAAACGTCTTCTTCTTTTTTTTGTAAATCCCTCTTACTCAGTTTGATATATTAATCTAGATGGGTTTTTTTGCAGCACCTAAGCAGTTTGTTACCAGTTATTTCTCTTCGTTCTGTCTAACTTTGCTCTATTCATTGTTCAGTCATGCTCCAAAATTTAGTATTTGTTCGTTTCACTGCATCTTTGAAGAAGACCTGCTAAGATCACAGGCTTTTTGCAGTAGATGAGGAGTATATTTTTGTAAACAGTTTTAAGCCCCTATAAGATACAGTAAGAAGAATTGGTACTTACGGAATGTGTAGTCTTCCACTCCACACAATGAAGCGTGTATCTTCAAAATGGGGTCATCGTTGTGGTAAGAATGATCAAACACTGTTTATTGTGTGTGTGTGTGTATTTAAAAACAATGATATTACAGTGCATTCTATACGACCTCTAAGTTTTAAACATATCGTTTCCTCCAGTCGCTCTGAAAGTACACCCGGAAGGAAGAAACATTTTCTATGGAACAATAAACACAAGCATCGTATTTAATGTAACTCCACAGTACACAGCCCACACAAATACGCACATAATGGTTATACAGTGGTTAGGATCCGAGAAAGGTACTCAATGTTGTAATGTTTAATCAAAACTACAGTATGAAAGGTTCCCCGAAAATAAATGAGGGCGGTATTACATACCTTAGAATGCATAGACTCCGGATGGGTGACTAGAGTAATTCGCAAATGACATTACAAGGATCTTACCTGTACCGCGAACGATTCGTCACAGATGTTCCGCTCGTAAAGGTTGGAATGTAATGAACATTTTTGAGTATTAGAATGATAACTTATTTCAGAATACATACTGTACAGCGTTTATGTATGTTGCGGTGTTGGACGGATCTGACCGTAATAGTATTACCGACTTTGCGATCCGTGTTATAGTTATTGCAATCTGACAATTTTGCCATGTCGGTAAAAGTGACTCGATTGTTTTCCCTGTCGGGAAACCAAAAATAAAGCCTGCGAATGTGCGCTGTGCGCGTTAGTTATTCAAGGCATGATTGTCTTACATATGTATAGTTAAAATATGACAGTCACTTCGCGATCTCTGTATCACATGCATACTGTAGCTGTGCGAACAGTTTTCTGTCAAACCCTAAAAAATATCAACCTGGATTCAATTTACAAAAATATTTATCAATTTCAAATTATTGTAGCTTTCAGGAAAATATGAAATGTACTGCATGGAATGCCAACAACTATTTCATCGTTTTCAAGAGGGAAAAAATGAGGACACGAACATATTTCGATTCTGTGTAAGGGTGTGGATAAATTACTATTACTTGAAGTTGACAACCATGATCATCACACTATACCAGCGGTCAAGCAACTAGCCAATGTTTCATTTGACTGCACCCATTTGTTGCGGTACAGTATTTTGTAACCTTACAATGTATGCATGCTCATTGTATGCCATTTCAATAAAAGAATGTTCCACGTTGTAGGCCACAAAATAATGGTCACATGAGTAATTCATTATCATGACCTTTTTAGCAATGCTAATCGGGATAATTAGATTTTGTTAAAGAAAAATCAATTATGTAGCCTATAGCAATATTGGAACCGTCCTGTTCGAGTTATCAGTATACTTATATAATGTGAAAATCAAATTTACCTAATGTGAGGGGAAACAACTACTATGACGTCAGTTGAGTGTAACCAATTCGAACATAGTAACATCTAGATAAACGTTACTTTGCCGCTGGTGAGTTTGCTTCTTTCTTTGTAGATTATGATATGTAATCAAAGGGAAACGATTTATTTTTAATATGACGAGTGTACTTTTGTGGTCCGCGACACAGAGTTCAAAATACGAGACGAGTTAAACATGTGATGTTTACCTCCGTCGATGGACACCACAGTGTTTTACCACCGTTGACGTTACACGCGCGGAATTTGATGTATGCTCTTCTAGTTGAAAAAATAAGACAGATGCTTTTGTAAAGTTTTAAGCAGAATTTATTCAGTCCATGTGTTAACTGATAAAAAGCAATACATTATCAGGAAGCAATACAGTAAGCATAAAATGGTAAAGAGGAAAATGTCCTTATTACTGAAGTTAATTACTGTTGCAAAGCATAGTCAAAACGTATGAAGTTGTGTGAAGATTCCTTTCGCTCCTCTATTTAAGTTTGCCCCACGGTAAGGGGGAGAGGGAGCGCAACAACTTAAAATGCATCCCCTTTCATACATGAGTATTTTCCCCATTTTTGGTAATACAAAATACCCTTCTCCAATTTTTGTTACAGGCGTTTTGTTGTTTATGACGTTCTCTTTTTGGAAGTAGTGCCCTGTTGTACAGAATAAAAACGGTTTTTTGTTTTGTACCGTTGAAATATAGTCAAATACTAGAATTTTGGGGTACGGAATGCGCAATTGTGGGTTCATCTTGTAAGACGTATTGAGGTAACCCATTGAATTACCTATGATAATTAGTATCAATTTAAATTCTTTCTCGATCTTTGCAGCTATAGGATATCACCCCACCAGTTTCGTTTGCGCTGACAAGATTGTGCACAAACTTTCCACAATTCTTTAAATCTCTTCATAGTTCTCTTATACATGAGAAGTAGCAGCCATGCAGTTCACATTCCAACACAGTGCAAATTCGTGCAACAAACTAGATCATTGGGCTCTGTAGAACCATAATTTCAAGAACTTCTGTATATATCATAGGGAATATACGGTGATTTTAGTAAGAGACACGTATTACGTCAACTTACAATAAATATTGGTATAATTATTTAATTAATAATTGTACATATAATTAAAGATTACATTCTACAATTATTTATCTTACTTTGTTTGTCAATATAGTGAGATATAATGTTGGAAGGATATAAAGAAATTATACATTCAACTATATACAGTCAACTATATAAAGTAACCGGCTGCCTTTGGAAACCACACTAACCCCTTACAATAATTATATCACAGTACTTGAGCAAAGTTTGTTTTCGTATTTAACATAGTTATACTAAACAGTTGCTATTATTAGGAGCAAGTCTATACCGCTAAATAAAATAACGAAGCTATACATCGATTTCTTTCTTTTTTTATTCAAGAAAAACATTCTGCTCTTGTAACGTAGCTAGTCAAGTTTAAAGTATTCTCTGGTTTGCAAAAGAACAGAAAAACAAGCGTCTTAAAATTGTAATTATAATATTATATCAGTTGTAAATAAACTACTTATCACCACTGGTGTCAATACTGGTAACAACTGTCTACTGGTTTCAACACTGGTATTATAAAACAAATGCTGCGAAAAGAACTTGAAAAGAATAATATGTATATATGATAATTAGCTTGCGTGCTTTACACATACCTATACCCTTTTGTCGGTCTCGATAAATAAAATATATTTTATTAAGTTAGAGTTACGTGAGACATATCATATAATGATCGATTTTTTGCAACATTTATTTATTAAAATTGGTATAGGATTACAGTATAGCGTGTGTTATCCACAGAGTACCGATAAAGAGCATCCTTTATATCCTCTCACTTTTTAAGTCCTCAAAAATGTCACCCGATATAGAGCCTGAGCAAGAACACCAAACGACTAAACTGGGTCTTAACCCCCAGTCCTTTCCCATCGAAACTGTCACCGTGTGCTCATGACGATGTTACTTAAAATGTGTACCACGAGTCTCTTGGTAACGACCGGTTATAAACATGATCTTACCCAAAGGCCGAGTTAACTTGTACATTAAAAAAACTACCAAAGATAGAGCCTGGATACAAAAACCCACACAACTTAATTCAATGTCAACCCTATTCCCCTAAAATCGAGAGACTCGGTGTAACCATATGATCATACCATGTAAACATTGTAAGGAAAGTCACCCAAGTTAGAGCATGGGCACGAAAACCAACAACCAAACAGCAACTATATGGAATGAAAATTGCATTGAGTTGTGATTCTACTACAAACCAGGCATACACTAAATGGTAATACATGGTTTAAAGATCATTTTACGTCCTGTTAAATTACAGAACGTTAATTACGTTAATTAAAGCTGCTACATTAGGTATAAAATTATACCGTGTTAAGAGTTTTACAGTGTTATGAACATCGTCCACTATAAAAACCAATACCTCAGATGACTTTAAGAAATCATAATCTAACTGCCATGTACGAGCTATATCTCAAGCTATCAATGAATATTCGATTATCTGCATACACCTGCTTGCAACCAATTGCATCATAAGGTACTGGTGCTGAGAAGAACCAAACATTGAACGTTATGTACATACTATAATCTATGACGGTAATTACCAAAGCTTGAGCTTTCTGGATAATTATATCTATCGGCCGAATGATAAGTAAACATGTCAAATTAAGATGCACTGACAGAACCAACAACTGTTAAGTTGCATCTCATATAAGTGATAGTAAATCTCTGGATATGCATCCTCATTTTAAACTTCAGTATAGAAAAAGTATTTCACCGGGACAACACCTGTCTGCAGAGGGGAATATTCGAATCGTAGTATAAATCAATTCTTTTTTTATTGTCATTCCAAACCATTTGCCTAGCAGGTCCTTTGCATTTTCTATCATAATTTTTTCTAAAATACTCTTTCGTGAGATAACCCAATTGTACTGGAAAAGCAAGTCAATGGTTTTCTGGAAGTTTATGGTTGTCCTCCTTGAAACATGTTTTTACGTTATCAAAGATTATTTTATTGGAACGAAATGTACACAATATAATCTATGATGGTAAGTTTACTTAATATATCTACCGGCCGAATGATCAGAAAACAATTCGAATAAAGATGCACTGACAGAACCAATAACTGTTTATGCATAATTTGTATCTTATATTACTTATAGTAACTCTCTGGGTATAATTCATCATTTTAAACTTTATGATTTAAGTATGTCAAAGGTGCCCACATCTTTCTGAACATAACTTTATACGAATTGTAGTATACATCAACTCTTTCTTCATTTTCATCCCAAACCGTTTGCCTTGCAGGTCCTTCACTTTTCTCATTATAAGATTTTCTAAAATACCCTTTCGTGAGATAATCCCAATTATACTGGAAAAGCATTTGAAAGGTTTTCTGGCAGCTTATGCGTGAACGTTGGAAATTGTCCTGCTGGAGATTTCTCTCTAAGTTATCGATGAATGTTTGCAATTCTTCGGGTAAGTCATAATCATTTCCAAGAATTCGCGGTATATGAATATCGAAAAGTCCTTCTTTTGCTGTGTTTATTTCATCTTTAAGTTCATCTTCCTCAAGGATACCACGGTCTTTCAAGTGATTAATTATTTCTTCATAGGCAGTTGCTAGTTCTTCCAGGAAACTGCGATTGATACTTTCCTCTAAATCTCTAGTAAGATCATTTCTAGCTGTCTCTCCCAACGTGGGGTATGTGTTTAGAATATAATCAACTTTATTTTTTAAGACTTGGATCAATTTCCCTATGCTCACTGGATCCGGATTATTCAAAAGACCTCGAAACGGAAACTGTTCGATTTCTTCACGGAGTATTTTTCCGTACTTTGCTTTTGCAAACAATACAAACGTTCTATCAACTTCTTCAACGATTCCGTTTGCTAATTTGTTTCTTTCATCTGCTTTTGCTGGTCCTACTGCAACTTCGTCATATTTACGTAGGAATTTATCTTTTAAATGACGTAAATTATCGATAACAGATGTTTCAGATGCTAGAAAATTCTCACAATAACCTTTAAGCTCTTCCAATATTTCCAGCAGTTGTGCATAACATTTTTCAGACGATACACGTAAATTCTTACCTACCACGTAAGATATAGTGTCTTTCAATTCAATTGTTAAACTTTCCTCTGTTCCTGTAGTGTTTGCCTCTGCAACTTCTTTTTGTAAGTTTTCAATCTTCTTTCTAGCATCTTTCTTTACCCTCTCAATATCATATTCAAGGTCGTCCTGTTCACGTGGATTTCTTTGTAACAAGTTTTCTATGGATGTTCTGCAATCTGCAAATATGCGTTTAACTGTATTATCGGCAATGGTAGTGTGAGCAATTCGTATCTCCAGATCGACATTACCTTGAAGAATGCTCTTATAATGATCCTTCAATACACCTTTTCCACTTTTTTCAAATTCTTTTGTGCAATCACCTCTTATTTGAACAAATTTTGCAGTATCCGCTTCACCACTCAAAATTAACTCCTCAAATTTCTTTCGACTTTCTAATGAAATATATGTGCAAATGCTATCTAATTGCCTCATTGACTTTTTGTAATTTTCTTCTACGAGTTTTATTGTGTCGAAATTTAAGATGATCGACAAAATATCTTTGCTGCAACTAACAAATGGTAGAGGTATTTGTTTTTGTCCGTCGATAAACTCTTTCCCCGTATTCTTATTAGTTTCACTGATTGCGCTTTGTAGCTCAGTTTCACTAATTGGATACTTCTTTTTAATTGTATCAAGCTGGTAAAAATGATGTTGCAGGACTGTCTTCAAAATCATATCATTTACCGCTTCCTTAACGACAATCAATTGAATTTCAAGATATTCGTTCAAGCTTTGCTGAAAACGTTCCTTTTCTGGACCATATGCTTTCTGTTTATAATCAGTAAGTATTTTGTCTTTAAACTTCTCCGCCTTTTGTAAGTGATCGCTACATTGACTACATTCCTTTTCGCGAAGTATTTCAGGAATGTGTGTTTGCAATATGCCATCATGGAATTCCCTTGAGAGGCTTGTGACCAGATCTTCGCATAGATTGATAGACCTACTTTTATTTTCATTTGCTATCAATGTTGTAAAGTTTTTGATAACGTTTTCCAAGTTTAACTGATATGGTTCTACCTTAGATTTATCAATGCCTTCGCACTTAACTCTAAATGCAGAGATTATATCCCTGTACTTTAAAGCTTGCCTTCTGTCCAATTCTTCATCTTCACATGGATCAGATTTTGCAGTTTGGTTCAAAGTTTGTGTGTACTTACAATACACACTTTTCAATGCGCTTTGCATTATCAAAAGCTGTATTCCTTCGTTTTGCATATCTATTGTCTTCGTACACGTACCCATTAAGTCTCTCTTCGCTGGTCCTTTAGCCTCTCTGTCGTACTGGGCCAATATTTCATCTTTTAATTTTCGAAAATCACTATAGTTATGTGAATCAATTTTTATCACGAACGGTAGTAATATTCTTGTTATTAATTCGTTTATCAAACATTGACATGCCTTTGCCGATTTATCGTAGCATTCTGATGAGCATTCTTTTAATATGCTTTCTAGCTTCTGGCGAAGACTATGCTTAGATTTGATACAATGGATGCAATCCATATCATTACATGATGCTTTACTAAAATTATTGAAGCAACCTTTGGTACAAGTTCCCTTCAGAGCATTAAGCTCGCTTAAGGTTAGCGGTTCCCCTTCCAAAGCCTCTTTTAGAGACTTCTCAAATAATTCACAGGATTGCTGCTCGGCATCAATCAGTGATTCTGTTCTCATTCTGCCTATTTTCTGATCACGCAGCAACTGTGCTTCGCTTTTCACTTGTCCCGCTTTCGGACCCTTGGCCCCTTTATTGTAAAAATCATTAACTTTCTTATTAGCAGTTTTCAGTTGCATACAACTGGATTTTGCCGGAAGGTTATTGAAATAGTTATTCTCCAGATCTGTAATCAATTTGTTATTGAAAATTAATGAAGCTTGCTCGTTTTTTATCAATAATGAATTATTAAATTCAATTTCAATTTTATCGCACATAATTTGTAATTGACTTGAGCAAATATCTTTATCAAAGCGGGTCGTAACTTTCTCAAAACGAACCTTTGAACAAATCTTCGTAGACTCATGATGCTTTAAATATCTTTCCTCTTCCTCAGGAAGTTTGGTTTGTCCCATTATCTCCTTATATAAATCTAACGCCCTTTGTATGTGACGTTGCATTTCTGCACTTACAATACTATCCCACATACTGGTGACATCGAGTTTGTCACACTCGCTGTTCACTCTGTTAACAACATGTGATAAAATATCAATTAACTGCTGTCCAGTGAGTTTACTTCCTTTAATAGTCTTTATTTTTACAGAAGACCAAATTGTTTTCCCTACATTTTCAATTCTAGGAAAAAAATCTTGGCGTATTTTGTCTTTATTTTCCTTCGCTGATAATTTTTTTATCGCGTTTGAGTCTGTGGTTGGGGGAGGTAAATCAGCGGCTCGGATTGTTCTAAATGTAGATAATATCGATGTTCGAATATTATTCTTATCTGGCTCGTTTGGCTTACGAACCAGCACTTTTTTTTGGACGTATTCTGTCCAATCGCACGGTTTTCCATTAATTTCTGGTTTATTGAAAATATCTCGAAATAACCAAAGAAAATCTGGTCCAAACTGATCAAAACCCTCGCTCTGTGTTTTTTGTTCCTCTAGGTCGTCCTGCCTCTCATGAAAAATGGCACGACTGAACTCTGCAATAAATCCAAGTTTGTCTAATTCGTCGTTATTAGGAGGTCCCTTGCTATTGTATATGACGTACGAACTAAGCAGGACACACAGAGAAAATATTTTATGTTCCCATTTTGCATCGGTATCACTACTATCAGTGTTTACCCCACCCAACCCTTCCGCATCTAGTATAACCACTCTTGCTTCATCATTTCCAATACGGATCGGTCTTGCTCCAACACCAATCCATATCCCTGTAGTGTGAGACCCGGCGCCGTGACCTACATCGAAGTTAACATCTTCTAGAAGTTGAGATGCGAAAAATGATTTTCCGGATCTTGCTGGACCAGCAATACACAACACCACAAGCAGTTGATCTTTAAGACTCTGTAGCAACTTCAACCCTTCCGTACACACTGTAAGTGTTTTCCGTGGCTTCGTCTTGTCAACAGAAATCTTATTTGTGTCGGAATCCCAAGTGTAGTTGTTTGGAAGGCACAGGGGAACAGCATTACTAACTGCATCTTGAAAAGAGAAGTAAGATACCCTCTGATATAGTTTACTTTATTTGAACACAATTTGTGTTCGTTCAAAGCAACGAAACATGACTCACTATGACATACATGGTAGATATGAA
>JAIPMN010013707.1:0-21998 GCA_020650975.1 Apostichopus californicus | reverse complement strand
CTATCTTATTAGATTACATGATTATCAACACCCTCTCCACTGTTCGCCTACTTTATCATTTCTCTCTATCTAATTAGCCTACATTATCAACTCTATCTTATTAGTTTATATTATCAACTCTTTCTTATTAGCCTACAAATCAACTCTCTCTATTTTATTAGCCTACATTATCAACACTCTCTCTTTCTTATTAGCCTACCTTACCAACTCTATCTTATCAGCCTACATTGTCAACTCTATCTTATTAGCCTACATTATCAACTCTATCTTATTAGTTTATATTATCAACTCTATCATATTTGCCTACATTATTAACTCTATCTTATTAGATTACATTATCAACTCTTTCTTATTAGCCTACACTATCAACACTCTTATTTTATTAGCCTACATTATCAACTCTATCTTATTAGTTTATATTATCAACTCTTTCTTATTAGCCTACATTATAAACACTCTCTATCTTATTAGCCTACAAATCAACACTCTCTATCGTATTAGCCTACATTATCAACACTCTCTCTTTCTTATTAGCCTACCTTATCAACTCTATCTTATTAGCCTACATTACCAACTCTATCTTATTAGCCTGCATTATCAACTCTATCTTATTAGGTTATATTATCAACTCTTTCTTATTGGCCTACATTATAAACACTCTCTATCTTATTAGCCTACATTACAATCTCTATCTTATTAGATTACATGATTATCAACACCCTCTCCACTGTTCGCCTACTTTATCATTTCTCTCTATCTAATTAGCCTACATTATCAACTCTATCTTATTAGTTTATGTTATCAACTCTTTCTTATTAGCCTACATTATCAACACTCTCTCTTTCTTATTAGCCTACCTTACCAACTCTATCTTATCAGTCTTAGATTATATTATCAACACCCTCTCCACTGTTAGCCTACTTTATCAACTCTCTCTATCTTATCAGCCTGCATTGTCAACTCTATCTTATTAGCACACATTATCAACTCTATCTTATTAGATTATATTATCAACACCCTCTCCACTGTTAGCCTACTTTATCAACTCTCTCTATCTTATCAGCCTGCATTGTCAACTCTATCTTATTAGCCTACCTTATCAACTCTATCTTATTAGATTATATTATCAACACCCTCTCCACTGTTAGCCTACTTTATCAAATCTCTCTATCTAATTAGCCTACATTATCAACTCTATCTTATTAGTTTATATTATCAACTCTATCTTATTAGCTTATATAATCAACTCTATCTTATTAGCCTACTTTATCAACTCTTTCTTATTGGCCTACATTATAAACACTCTCTATCTTATTAGCCTACAAATCAACACTCTCTATCGTATTAGCCTACATTATCAACACTCTCTCTTTCTTATTAGCCTACCTTTCCAACTCTATCTTATTAGTTTATATTATCAACTCTTTCTTATCAGCCTACATTGTCAACTCTATCTTATTAGCCTACATTATCAACTCTATCTTATTAGTTTATATTATCAACTCTTTCTTATTGGCCTACATTATAAACACTCTCTATCTTATTAGCCTACATTATCAACTATATTTTATTAGCCTACATTACCAACACTCTCTATCGTATTACCCTACAAATCAACTCTCTCTATCTTATTAGCCTACAAATCAACTCTCTCTATCTTATTAGCCTTCATTATCAACACTCTCTCTTTCTTACTAGCCTACTTTATCAACTCTATCTTATTAGCCTACATTACCAACTCTATCTTATTAGATTACATTATCAACACCCTCTCCACTGTTAGCCTACTTTATCAACTCTCTCTATCTAATTAGCCTACATTATCAACTCTATCTTATTAGCTTATATTATCAACTATATCTTATTAGTTTATATTATCAACTCTATCTTATTAGCCTACTTTATCAACTTTCTCTATCTTATTAGCCTACAATATCAACACTCTATCTTGTTGGCCTACATCCTGAACACTCTCCTATCTTATTAGCCTACATTATCAACACTCTCTATCTAGCCTACTTTATCAACTAACCAACATTATAACCTCTCTATCATCTTATTAGCCTACATTATCAACACTCTCTATCCTATTAGCCTACATTATCCACACCATCTATTTTGTTAGCCTACATCATCAACACTCTCTATCTTAATAGCCAACATTATCAACACTCTCTTCATTTATGTTGAGTCCTTAATCTCTACATCACTTGATATCTACTGACCAATTCTCTACTGAGAATTTGTGGTTATCATGCTACACAGTTCATGAAAAAGGGATGAACATCGCAGATTTTCACTGGACACACAATAAATAGTTTAAATTTTATTAAAACATATGTACAGCTTTGGCATTGTTAATGGATATAAGAAGAATACAGTGGAATTAGTCATCTTCAAGGCATTTATCTGTCCCTTGTCAAATGCATTAATTACACTGCATTTGTAGAGTATCTTCATTCAGTTGTAGCAAATATATTTTATTTGACAAAGAATGTAACTTAGTAAAGGACCACATTTACAATACTGAACACTCTCCTAAACAAATGTGATAGTTACATGCATACAATGGCATACAGTTTATATTCTGACACACTGACTGTGTGTTAATGAATATCATCCCTTACCTTACTCATTAAAAGTTGTCAATGATCTTATAGCTCTCACTGTGACCATCAATAGGAATACAAGACTTTATAGATCAAATTTTACTAGTTTTCCTTGCTTACATTTCATTGGGAACAACTATCTTTACAAAATCATGATAATATTTTATGATAAAAGGTGACAAGTGAGGTTACTTTGACATTTAAAATGTTCCCTATGTATAACCAAATGGTACATATTAATAAACTTGAAACTGGGCAATATTTTTTAGGTTTATTGTTATCAACTACCATGCGATGATATGCAAAACCCAAATCTTTGAACATGAGTTTATCACTAAACAAGTAGAAAACGTTGAAAGAGCAAAGTCCACTAACTGGAGGTTTAACTTGTATTAATCTGTAGCATACTAACTAATATTCATGCAATGCTACAAAATACTGTATTTGGGCACAACATCTCACAAAATGAAACAGAATTAGAATGATATATGAGATACTAAGAATACTAACCACTCTCACATGTTGGACCTATAAAGTTTGAAGGACAGTTGCAGACGTCACCAACACAGACACCATTCACACAAGGTGCCAGTATGTTCTGACAACCTAGTAAATAATGACAAAGAAAGGAAACATATGATGAGAAACACATCCAAGGTAATAAAGAAAATATATTTCAATGTGATATCAATTGTTGAAATGGTTTTGTTACAAAGCTTGTGAGTGAATTATTTGGATGATTGGAGCAAACTTAGACTGTTTCTGTTGATGCAGACATTACAAATATTTGAGTAGAGATGGTCAAATATTCGTACATTTTGCTAATTATCCTGATTGCAAAGGATACACCATTAAATTTCCTACACAAAATGTTAAAGAAAACAGAGTAAACTGCAAACTTTTCCTTCACTTTAAATATTTTCAGAATAAACATAAAAATATGTTCAGTTTAAACTGAAAATACACAATAACCTTTAATAACAACATCAGGAGAAAACATAAAGCATGACAGAGATTATGTAAAATGTGTTACAGAAGGCTGATAAAAGTATGTCGTCAGTACATACCTCTTGTGTTACCTATCCAGCTTCTAGTACTAGGGCCTTATGTCGAAGGTAATAATACATAAATGTGTGATGATCAATGAGGATAAACAGCACAAGTAATATTCAAAATGTTAATTTTAAACAGAAAATACCATACATTGTATAATGACATCAAAAAGGAACATAAAGCAAAATACAGATGATGTAAGATATGATAACATTTTAGAATGTCAGTACATACTTGCTGTACAAAATGGCTGAACGAATCCTGATGGACAACTGCACATGTCTGGAGGCCCAGGAATACAAGTACCTCCATTGAAGCAAGGATAGTTACTGCAGTCAACTGTCAAGAAAAATATAATCCAGTAAAAATCACTGGTCAAGACACATTTATGATAGCTGGTTTATGTGACAAAATATTATCTTATCTTTTAATGGAATCAGAAACAGATTGACCGACTCTCTGACAATTCTCTGAAACTTGGGTGTGCTTGATACAATATATAAATAAATATACATAGTGTTTTAGGTGTCCAGAGATTAATTGACACTAAATTGATCTGCTGGGCTGAAATGAAACTTAGTTCACAATTAAGGACTGATGTACTCTTCAGTACAAACAAGGGAAATAAAAGATCAACATTCCTACATAGGTATTGTCCATCTGTTACAGTATGTTAAAATAGCCTAGCACAAGTAGACCCTTTAAAATAACAACCCAAAGTGTAGACTATATATTTTATGTTGGCCTTATATTGCACAGGCTGAAGTATAGAGACTTTGAAAGCCTTGAAGCTGCACTTTGCTGACCCGTGGTACAGTCCATTATAAACTGCAGTAAGTGGTAAGTTCTCCATCATTTGTAGAAATTTATAGATTGGTTGATGTTTTCATTATTTGACCTTGTAATTGATTTAAGAGCGTTTTAATGTGAAAGTGTATACTAGTCCTTACACAATTTGTGTTCAATACATTAGGTCCATTAATACTTACCATAATAAAGCAAACGTTAATATAAATGGTTTATGCTGTTGATTTTATTCAAAGGAATTTCTGGCGTCACTTGCAATTACAACTCATTAAGGGACCAGATCTTGCTTAAGTTCAAAGATGCTGTATGTCTCATGCTTCACAGCTACAGTGTAGATTCTGAGGCTTAACATTGTGTGTATCTAGGTATGTTTACACATAACCAGTTCATTAAATGGAGCTGAAGTTATTTTATTAGCATAATAATTTATGTAAACCTTGGCAATATTTGTTATCTCATACTAGGTGATACTGAAAGCATATTGGAAATTCCCATTAATGGCATAAAATGCAGTACCAAAGTCTTAACAAGAGCCCAACAGGCACTATGGTTCCTTGCTTTGGGGAATAGAAAAGTGTTAAATTGTATGTCACCAAACAATATCATAATATTTATGCCCAAATTTATGTACCAGCTATTAACCAACAATGACATTACAAGTTTGTATATAATCTGATTTAAGGTTGTGGAGTTATTGCAATTTTAAAAATTTGGTCCCTCACAAAGAAATTGGGGCTGATAAAATTTTGCACCTACATGGTCCCAAATATATCTGGCCCAGACAAAGTGGCTCAAAAATTGAACCCCCAAAAGTGTGGGCCCAAATGGTCCCATTAAGTGTGTGCCAAAAGAATGTGTCCCAACATGCATTTGAGGTGGAAATAAAATCTGGGCCCGTCTTGCCAAAAATTGGGCCTCAAATTTTGATTTTGATGGCCTACATATACCAGTTATTTGGTTGGGGAGTGTTAGGATACAATAAATATTATGTATTTGTTTGAACAAGCCACAAATTTCTAGAGTATTATAGTTTTGTCTTATTGGGGTTTCAAAGAACTTTACCGAAATCGTCCCCAACTGTCTACAACTTCCACTGCACGTTATATTGGTGTGTAACTACTGTGGAGATGCAAGAAACAACTAGAATGTGTGTTTAATTTCTATAAATTGTTCAACATGAGTATGCCAGAAAAATCCGGAACAAAGCTGAACTGGTATACATGCTTGGATCTTTCACTGAAGCAAGAGAGACATTAACATCATCTCCAGAATACTGTCTTGTTGCTTTCCTATACTCAAAAGTCTTGTATACTAAGATAGCCTTTTTGTTCTGTTGTCATGATATTATATTAAGGCCTAGTTGTTCAGCATAAGCATGATATCTACTGCTGTCTAGTGTTAATAGACACGACACCTATTCATATATTCAACAACTATTTGACATGCTGATTGTGGTTCGCCAGCATCGGTTGGAACAGAAGTTAACATTTGTTGAAACTCATCTCACAAGGATCTCTAGTCTTCGCAAGGAACTACCAGAAGATCTGCAGACCAATCCCCACCCTGGTACTTAGTAAGGTACTTTTAATTATAATCAAATATCCTGTACCTAAGCATATAGAACTGTTTTAAGTAATTACAGCAATTAATTTTACACTCACATTTAGAAGAGTACAGATTAGTATTTAAAAGAAGGTGATTGAATGAGAATTATATTGATCGAAATTAAACGATGCTATCTTTTCATATATTTTCTACCTTGCTACGTCACTTATTTGCATGCTTTTCTGTTGCCATTCCATAACAAGAGTTAGTGCAATGTAAAGAATGTGTGGCACCAAAATAGTCCTAAACTCCATTTGAGGTGGAAACTAGAGCAGCAATGCTGTAGTGGCTCAACCGATCATCTGTGAAAGGAAAACCAATTCAGTGCAGGACTGCTATGAGTCTGTAGTACAGTGTTGTATGTATGCACTGTTTAATTACTAAACTATGCATACAGCACCATGGCCAATGTGGTAAAGCACTGGTAGCGGAACAACACAAGAGAATCAGGTTACACTGATCACTAGCAAGTTTTGCCCTGAAAGTAGTTCTAGCAAATTACTCATAGAATTGAGGATCCCACTTGATCTCAAACAGTTGATGAGATCCAGGTCCGATCAACCACTCTTAATCAACTTCTGTGTAGGAACGCTTCCTGGGTCATCAGATCTTGAGATGTTGATCCACCGATTGGGGTAAATCAGATCTGTAGCAGTTACTCAAAATGCTGTGTATGAAAGCTCGGTGGATCAAGGTGACCCGAGATCACGGTGACCAATGACGGTACTATGACGTAGCATCCTTTCTTTAACCACAGTTAACGCGCGAAATTGGTGTAGGCCTTTTATACAGTATTACGTAGATTCCCAAGAATTGTACTACCACTAGTAAGCTACTCACAGTACATAGGTACATTGAAGTAAGTACACAGCAAATATTGGGCATACACTGATACTATGGACTGTTGAAACAACATGGCTGCGAAAAATGTCGGAGGAAAACTGTGGTCCGACAAGAACTAGGATTTCTCATTGACATATGGGGAAGCAAAGAGATTCTTAAAAAGGTGGACGGAACTTCCCGGAGTTCTTGGGCGTTCAAAGAAATTTGTGAGAAACTTTGTAGTGCAGGATATACAAGGTTATTAAAGGAAGTAAAAAATCAACTTCATAATTTAAAAAGAGACTACAAGAAAGTGGAGTTGAGCCAAAAGACATGCTTTTCAAAGGTAAGAGTGATACACCTTTAGGACAATTGACACACATGGGAAGTTAGCTAATTAGCATAGGAAGAATCTGCTTTCTGATATGCAAGGACTTATGACTTTCGGCTGTTCCGCACCCTGATAAGCTTTCTTCCTCCAGATAAAGCTCACTACCATATCCTATATCCACATTATCAAAGAAGTGAAAACTCTTAAAAGAATGTTAAGATACTGAAAAGTAATTAAAATTGCAAAAAATTACCACTTCCCTTTATGCAATCATATATTCATTAACAACCTGTATTGCCATTCCAGCCAGCAATTGTAGAAGTAGGCTTTTTAAAAGGAGACAGACATATTCCCAGCTACAGTATCACATAAGCTCTACCCACATTAGAGGGTTGAGCTAACAAAATTTGTGCCCACCCGGCCAAAAGAAGGCCCCAGAATTTTTAGTGGGCCAAGATGTTCCGAAAATAGTTAGGTCTAAATGTACCAGAGCTCTATTAACCAACTATTATATACCAAGCTTGGCTAAAATCCTACTTACGGTTGTGGAGTTCTTGCAATGTAAAGAAAATGTGGACTGTGGGCCCAAAGAATGTGTCCCAAAATGCACTTGAGGTGACAAAAATGGCCCAACCAGCTAAAAAATGGACCTGGAAATATTTTAGGCCCAGATGGTCCCAAATAAATTAGACCTACATGTACCAGAGCTATTAACCAACATGTGTATGCGTAGTTTGTTTACAATCTGACTTAACGTTGTGGAGTTATTGCAATGTAAAGATTTTTACATTTGACCCCATAACCTCATTAATATTCGAATCCACACCAAAAACAATAGGGCACACCTTCTCACTATAGTACATCTACATAGCAAGTATGACATATATCCATCACTACTGCCAAACACACTCCAACCTGACTACATAGGTTACTTTGCTTCCATCAAGGAACCAAAAATGCCATATCGAATGTATCTCCTCACATCACTAACAGTAGTAACATCACTAAAAAAGCACTGGGGATAAACATTGCATGTGTTCATTTGAAAGTGACTTTAGGATATAAGTGGTAAATATATGCAGCCTTGTCGTATAAATCAGTTCACATGTTGTTTACATTATTACCATATGTGACTACAGGCCTGCATAGCATATATACTGTACATAGTAACCTTAGGTGTATGTATGCTCCTATAGTATAGGCCAAGTTGGGTTTTGGTTGAATGCGTAATGAACGAGTATCTGGGGGACCGACCAAAATTAGCAAATGGGTACCTGTGAGCAAATTTATGGACCTTTCCTCACGCTAGATGCCCTGCCCTGTGGAGAATGAGAAGCATAAATATTGCTATTGTTGTTGTAAGAGTGTGTATTTCTACCAAGCACGATTGTAATTGAATGGTGCAGCACATGATATTGGGCATGCACATACAGTGGTGTTATATATCATTTGTGTATTAGTTACTCTGCAGTTTTTGAGTGAAGAATGTGCTAATTGCAATCCTTCCCACACTCAAGCACTTTGATGATGCTCAGGCACTTAGGTTACTTCAGAACTGCAGGTCCTGACATAACTGACGACACTGACAGCAAAAATCCATCGTGCCCTCCATGTTTGCCGCGGTGGCCCTGAAACTACACCCGGCCCACGACAACAGTTGCTGTCATGCCCTTTATGTTTTGTTGTCCATGCCCCGTTCATCGTACAGTGCTGTACATTCCGAGTAGTACACTTAGTTACACTATAGAGTAACCCAACAATCATGGGAGAGTTTGTTTGATTCGTCCTTTGCAGAACCTTGCTCCTCGACAATCTTTTTGCTTTCACACTAATATTAAATCAATGCGACTTCTCCAATTAGTTAACTGTATGCGAGGGAATTCATGCAGTAAAATCCAACTGGCTCTGTACGGAGGTTGTTCACAAACTTCACAGAGCATTCCCTCCATTTGTAAACATACAGCAAAAACATCATTTAAAATTAATATTACCATTTATCACAGGGAAAGGGTAGAGCTTATGCAGTGCATAATGTGTTTTAATGGCTCATTCATAAACATGTTGAGTTAAATATTCATTTCTAAACCAATTAAAAAGTTTGTTGAACATCCATATCCTTGGTTATGCTCAGGCAAGCCCTAAACAGTCAAGTATAGTACTAGCAGACCAAGTAGACTAGCACTAACAAACATATGGAAATCCCTGTCTGAACTTTTGTATGCACTTTATTCTGAGTTTATGCTATTAAAATCCATCAGGTAATGACAAAAGACCCATTTAGAGCTTATATGAACAAAATCAAATCACAATGCACGATTATCTGGAATTTGGTAGAAACATGTTTGCCGACAAAGCATGGAACTGCCGAATCGGGTATAGGCTTCACTGTGCCATACTGCCCATACACTAACAACAATAGAAGTATATTAGGTTCGTCACCACAAAAATGTGAAGAAAAAAATTTGTTTTGTGTCAGAATACCAACACACTAAGGGTGGCTGAACACCTACATTTTTTTCACCAGGGCATTTTCTACATGCCGTCTGTCATAATTTGCAAAATATACAACAAATTCAGGAGTTTTGAGAAAGCTTGTTGTAATTCGCTGCCATGATTTTTTGCAAAATGAATCACTCAACTGTACATATAGCTGTAAATTTAACTTTCGTGCTGGAAAAATAACAGTTTGTAGTCTGATTCTTGTCTATTTACTGTATCCATAGTGAAATGTTCTGATTAGACACTTTTACTGCTCCTCAAATGAGGTAGTACTGCGTATACGAAAAATGCTGTCCGTGCCCTTCCCTTAGATTCATTTTGCCGCAGTGGCGGAGCGTCCATACAGTCAGGGGCGGATGCGGATGCCCCCCCTGACGGACTCAAATGGACCGCTGGCGCCCTTTTCAGCTCTTTACCACTTTTTACTTATTCGCGATTATTGACTTTTTTATCGCGCTCTCATCTACTTATTGACATTTGTCACATTTTGTTGGTGTAATTTGGCGATGACACCTATTTATTCTTCGTTTATCTGCAAATTAGCCAGGCCCGGAAAGGGTCTTTTCCGGCGATCTAGGGAGTATCTTGACTCAAAAATTTTCTGTACGCTACGCGCCAACCTATGGTGGCGCTCCGCTTAGATAGTGTCCAGAGCCGTATATAGAGAAGCGCCCCTACAGACCATTCTCGCCCCTCCTGACCAATACCCCTAGCTCCGCCACTATTTTGCCGCCACGCCCTTTGAATTTGCCATGATGCCCTTCACCATTGGATCCTACCAATGGCATATTTGCTGTGTCGTTTTTTAGGCTTATGTCAAGCCTTGCAATGGTACTGTAGTGCCATACAAATTGATGAGGTTGGCCCCATGTCCCCATAAGTACATTTCTGCAGCAACCATGCTAAGGATATGGAAAAACTTTACAAAGATATTATGTATTATTATGCTGTATTATGTTCTCCCTTACTGGCTAACACTACAGATTGCTGTACATGTGTACGCATAGATTCCTTATTTATGAAACTTGTGAGTTGAATTATATTAAAATATTTGCTTCATGAATCATATATCTGTATTAGAAGTGCATAGGTTTACTGTTTAGTGTGTAGTAATTTATGCAGAGTGACGAGGTCAAGTAACTAGAGATGTCAGGTCCCTTAATACCCCAGAGCGTACTGTGGGACGATTTTCTTGATCCCATTGCAGGGTCAGATCCCCTTGCGTTCTTAAATGTAAACAAGGCTTTTTGTCTTCACTGGGAGGGACATGATCATTATGAATTTATGTCAATAGATGTGCCTTGATAGAGTGAGGTAGGATACCAAAAGAATATCATTGGGTTTTCATTGGATCAAATCAATAATCTGCAGGCAGGATTAATTGATAGTTTGATAATTGCCACAGCTTTCCATATAATATTAATAGGCTTTCATAAGAAAATGCCCATACTGTAGATGGTGACAAGAAGAAGCTAAGAGTTATGTATTGGCACTGATGCAATCAATCATCACTTGACATTTACCTACAGTACAGTAGACATCAGGTAGACATCTACTTGTTGAATGTACAGCATGGAGGGCCACAAAGCATTCGTATGTGTCGTTATGCATTGTTGCAGTGTACTTTACCCCAACAGTATCTGATGTCTGAGACAAAGTTTATTTCTGTTCTGAGTCTTGCTGTCAAAGAAAGACTCAAGATAAAAAAATCCAAATGCAGCTCAAAACAAGCCACAGCAGAGTCCTGTGTAATAAGGAAAACACTGTTCCATGTGTCAAGTCAGCACACACTTTAAATGCACTCAGGATTTGGTTGGATGGTCTAAATTGAAGCAAGATAAACCATGCTGTTTGCAATTTCCAACAGATGATAACTTAATAATAATGCAATAATAAAGTAATACAATTTAAGGCTTTCAGCAATCAAGTTGTTATGATATGTGAGTCATTCAGGTCTCCTTATCTAACATTGTGTGTTTCTTAGATGTTAACTATAGGGCAGGTAAGCTTTGTAAGGGCAGGTTAGGGTAAACTAGGGCAGGTAAGCTTTGCAAGGGCACGTAAGGCTAAACTAGGGCAGGTAAGTTTGCAAGGGCAGTTAAGGGTAAACTAGGGCAGGTAAGCTTTGTAAGGGCAGGTATGGGTAAACTAGGGCAGGTAAGCTTTGTAAGGGCAGGTAAGGGTAAACTAGGGCAGGTAAGCTTTGTAAGGGCAGGTATGGGTAAACTAGGGCAGGTAAGCTTTGTAAGGGCAGGTATGGGTAAACTAGTGCAGGTAAGCTTTGTAAGGGCAGGTAAGGGTAAACTAAGGCAGGTAAGCTTTGTAAGGGCAGGTAAGGGTAAACTAGGGCAGGTAAGCCCTGTAAGGGCAGGTAAGGGTAAACTAGGGCAGGTAAGCTTTGTAAGGGCAGGTAAGGGTAAACTAGGGCAGGTAAGCTTTGTAAGGGCAGGTAAGGGTAAACTAGGGCAGGTAAGCCCTGTAAGGGCAGTGAGTGAGGAGCTTGTAAAAGTGTTTACATTGATGTGTTTACAAGTGTTTACAAGGTGTTTACAAAAGTGTTTGCAAGGTATAAAACCTTCCTCAATAATTTAGATTTGCTTTGTTTCTTTCATTAACTTATATAACTAATATAACTTCATATAATTAACATCACTAACATCGCACTGCCGCCGCTGCTTATGCTTACTCTCCACCTCTATTGGATCAGACCATATAATTATCCAATTTAGCTCTTAAACAGTTGTTACTACTACTATCTATTATGCAGGCCCAAGGGTTCGCATTTAGCCGCGGGATTGCGCGATTCGCGCAATTTGATCGCATTTGGAATAAACGATTAGTAAAAAGCCTCTTGCGATTACTACTTTTTAGTTATCCCGTCTATAATCCATTAACATCTCGTAAACTTCTTTGTAAGCCTTTCCTGCTATGAAATAAACGAATGAATAAATAATAATTGTGAGAATTCTTTCAATTTCTTCCAAATGGTAGTCTAACACCACACTAAGTCAATTAGAAATCTAGCTAAGCCTAACCATCTGTTTATTCGCTGAAGTTGTGACGCAATAAGATATCCATGGAATACTTTCATTATTGCTGTTACGTTCGACCACATGGTTGCCTAACACCACACTAAGTCAATGGGGTAATCTAGCCTAGCCATCTGTTTATTAGCTGAAATTGTAGTTATAAGATATCCATAGAATAATACTCATAATAATAATAAATAAGTTCTTAATATAGCGCCAAATACCAAAAGGCCTCTAGGCGCTTTAAAAAACCTAAAACAAATAGAAACAAAAAGACAGAGAAATCAAAGGAATAAAAAGTCTAGAAAACAAATTAAACAGTCTGTAAAATACGAACACAAAATCTTAAAACACGTGAAGACTATAAAACAGACCAAAACCTACAAAAAACAAAGGATAAGCACATTAAATAGAGTTATACAAAAGTAACAGTCTAGATAAAACCACGAGTATATTAAAGTGACAAAATCACGTAGAGAAACTAAAAAGATGTGTTTTTAAAATTTTCTTAAATATGGCGAGAGATTTGGCAGTCTTTATGTCGTGTGGTAGGACGTTCCAAAGCTTCGGTGCAGCGACCGAGAAAGCGCAATCTCCGTAGTTTTTCGGTACCACGAGGAGTGGCTGCGATGCTGAACGGAGCGAGCGTCCCGGGGTGTAAGCAGGGAGAAGATCTCTGATGTAAGCAGGAAAAAGACCGTTGAGTGACTTGTAAGTAAGCAATAGAATTTTATACACAATGCGGTCCTTCACTGGAAGCCAATTGAGCTCGTTCTTTCGCAAGGCATTTATGTTAACATCCCTACCACTTACACACAGGACAACTCGAGCGGCACTATTCTGCACGCGTTGTAGATTGGCAATGGCAGAATTTGGTAGGCCATGAATACTTTTGTTTTTGCTGTTATCTTCGACCACATGGTAGCCTAACAACACATTTAGTCAATTGGAAATCTGCCTAACCATCAGTTTGCAAAAAATAAATGAAAAAATCACACTTTGAGTAGGATTCGGCTAAAAAATTAGGAAGCGGGTAATATCGCGTCCGGCGGTTACCTTCGTTATTGCTGTTATCTTCGACCACATGGTAGCTAGCTAACACTACACTAAGTCAATGGGAAATCTGCCTAACCATCGGTTTGCAAAAAAATAAATAAAAAAATCACACTTTGCGTAGGATTCGGCTAATAAATTAGGAAGCGGGTAATATCGCGTCCGGCGGGTACCTTCGTTATTGCTGTTATCTTCGACCACATGGTAGCCTAACACCACACTAAGTCAATGGGAATCTGCCTAACCATCGGTTTGCAAAAAAAAAATCACACTTTGCGTAGGATTCGGCTAATAAATTAGGGTAGGTACCCGGATACCCCGTGCAAACACTTGTATTGTATAATACAGCACAATGTTTTAACGAAGACCTATAGAGGACTAAGTTTTTTTCTAATATTGACGTTAGGCTACAAAAGGTCATGTAGCACACAACCGGCCTACTGTATCCATAGGGCAGAATATAAGACTCATATTCTGCTCTATGACTGTAGCCTACATAGCCTAACCTACAGTAGCTATATGCCTAGATCTGTTCTGGATACCCGTACGTGTCTTGTGACTGGCTCACATCAACAAACTTTGTACTTTTTCTCCAGTGTAAATCCCGAATAACGTACCTTGGGTTTTGCTTGGTTGCAGCTTATTGCAAGCCAACAGTACCGTGAAAAGGAATCCTGGCGTAACATCGAAGTTAGCAAACATGGTGTTATTAGTACAACTCAACCTTTAAGCATCGATACTGCTGTAGTTAAATATTCTTGTGAAGTTTTGCACTGGTCAGCCAGCATACGTCGCGTATGCAACGATAAGATTTGTGATTCAACAGAAAATGTCTGACAAAATAGTTGTTTTTCGCATTAAGGTGTTATTTGTACTCAGTCGCTATAGCCACACTTTGAGGAAGTTCCTGTTCTACTGAATAACGGAGTGAGATCGACATTACCTTGTTAGTCATGCTTCACAACCTCCATAATATTTGTTTATTCTACTGCAAAGAACTAAAAAGGGGAGAATGACGTCATTGAACGATCAGTTTTATGTTCTACTGTCGTATAGTGTGGTGTCAAAGTTGTGTCACGTGACTCTAGTCACAAACTGCAAACAGCACGGCTGGATGCTCCCAAATGTGAGTGTGAAATGCCTAACTTACTATGCCCACTTACTCACTAATTACTTAATCAGCTTCTTTTAAATCCATTTATCACAATCTAAGCTTCTTTTTTATTCTTTTGCACGAACCTAGGAATAATGGAATAAATATGTTTCAGTGGGATCAAGTAAAATTCTGAGTGCAAGGATCATACATTTGCTTCTGCTCATGTACGAATCACCCGCACGAACTAAAGACCCATGATATTTTTAAGGAAGTGCATTTTACTCATTACCCCCACCATCAAATGAGTGACCCTCAGTGACGCAATGCAATTCGGTAAGCTTCTTTATCCAACAAATGCTAGGCTCATCGTATTTTCTTTTAAAAAAAAGGCTGAGGAATGAGCTTATTTTTCCTTTTTAACCTAATATATAGTGTTGTTGCAAAAATAAAGTAGCTTAAACTTTGTATCCGAACCACATGATACTTGAATTGGCCATATTTTGCATAATTATCGGTCGTGATTTACTTTCACATGTTCACAGTTGTCCGACATCTCATGAGTTCCTGGGGCAGGATACACATGGGGCCCAATGGACCAGCGGGAACTAAGAAGGGAAACATTCTTTCGTTGTTAAATTTGTAAATTGACATTACCATTCATGACTGTTTGCAGAAATGCGAGCACGTATTTTCTTGATTATTTTAACACATGTTATAATCGGATCAATTTGAAGATGCTAATTACAGGATTATTTTCAGGCGAAAACTTAATTTTAATATGAGGGTAGACTTTTAACCATGACATTAAAGTCGTATGTTATTCTATAGAGTTGTTACACTATAGACCTAAGTGTTAGTTAAGCCCACTTTAACTGACTAATAGGACACTTGTTTAACGGTTTTCAGCATATCAAAATTGACTATAACCTTTAAACAGGGAGATGTTTAGGGCCCTCATATAAGTACCAATTATTCATAATAAGTTCATTGACATATTGCATGGGTCTAGAGGCTGATTGAGAGAGTGAAGTTGGAGGCGGGGGCGGTAGTCCCACACCCAACTCCTCGAAGTGGAAGACGAAAAATACTATAGACAACATAAATAACAACAAGTATGGTAATTAATTCATAACATGACATTCATATCAGAAGAAATATTGCATGTGCCATCTATACCCGTTGATAATTTTTGTCTCCTGTGCTTTTCCACCCAATAAATAATTTCTTATTTTAGGGTTTATTTTGTTATTCTGCATTCAATTTCCTTGATTTATTCAATGTTGGCTAGTGATATTTTGTTAAAACGTGATACTTGTCATTAATTTGGCACTATTAGTTCAGTGACGTCATCACTTGTGAGGTCTTTTTTTCCAAGCTATTTACTTACTTTAAATGGTTATTGAGTTATCCTTGGTCAAGCTATCATCAAAGTTATACAACCCTTGTTGACACTGTTGAATTGGACGAGGGGTCAGTTTATATTTATACTCATCGAGTGGACAGTACATTAACGAAGCATTTGTAACCTATAAGTTGAAAGCTAAGTGATAGACTTCAAATCAGTTCAAGAGGCTTTAAAGGGCTAAATATATCAAACCTTCGTTAAAAAAAAGCAGCAAGGTAGTAAAAAGATTAAAGAAAAGAGGGATAAAAAAGGAGGTCATGCATGCATATTGATGCATATGTTGATTTAGCAGTGATAACCCATTAGCAGAAGTTCATTGGTTTAACATTAATTACTGCAAACAGGGATCTTTAACGTGTTTTTCAGAGCGCTGTCACACCGGTTCTAACAGAGCCGTATATTTTACGGCTCTGGGTTCAAATAGGGACGTGTGTGGGTTCTGGGTCCAAACAGAGCCGTAGATACGGCTCTGGTTCCTAATGCGCATGATCGATCCTTGTTTCAGTTTTACAAAGAGTTTGTATAGCACATGCAGCTGTAACGTTTTCAATCTATGTACTGGTTATGAAAATATGTTTAAAGAGATCTCGTCTCCAATTAATTACGAGAAGAATCACAGTTTCTAAGTCCAGTATTTATTCCATTTCGGAGCCTTGGATACAATTTTAAAGCCGCTCAAGGCTAAAGTTTGATTTCGTTAAGGTGGCATACTCCTATTAGCGTCTATATCAATCCGCAGCAAGTGTTCTCCTTCAGGAAAAGTGCCAATTAGGAGCAGGAGAACAACGTTTTTGCTATGTTATCAATTAGGATGTGCTTTTTTTTGGCTTGGATGTTAAAGAACATGAATGGGAGCACATGTGGTTAAAAAATTGGGTAAAATTGAGGCAATTTTAGACCAGTTTAGCCCTCCTAGGAGCAGCGAACGAAGATTGTTTACGACTGAGTAAAGAGGTTTGTTTACAAATGACGAAAAGTTCCGGCTCTCGTAGCAAAAAAATTGCATGATCATGGTACGGAAAATTGATGATGCCATGAAAGGCCAACTTGTCAGCTATCCAGTGATGGGTAACGTTTAGCAAGGGAAAACTTCTATCTAGACTTAGAGAAGACATTACTTTTGTGATTTAGTGTGTAAGTCAATGGGGCTTTTAATGGGCGTATGCTACCTTAGGTAAACTGTGCCCGTTACAGGAGTGGTTAAAAAACCACATGTTACTTCGAATATGTCACACTATATATGAAAAAGGGAGTGCACAGGTATTTTGCCCAGCAGCTTAAATTGACTTCTACCGATTTAAATCGACATATACCAGTTTAATTCTACATATCATCGATTTAAATCGACATAGGCCTATACCAGTTTAATTCGACTTATCATCGATTTAAATCGACATATACCAATTTAAATCGATGATAAGTAAAATAAGTCGGTATATGTCAATTTAAACCGACATATACCAGTTTAAATCGATGATATGTCGAATTAAATCGGCATATGTCAATTTAAATCGACATATACCAATTTAATTCGACTTATACCAATTTAAATCGACATATACCGATTTAAATCGACATATACCAATTTAAATCGATGATATGTAAAATAAATCGGTATAAGTTAATTTAAATCGACGTCTACCAGTTTAAATCGATGATATGTCCCTTGATGATATGTCCCATAATCATGATGAACACCCTTGCTAGCTTGCTAGCTTCGTAATTTTGGAACTATTTAATTATTCGGCCGCCTTGTTAGGTGATTGCACTTGATGTATCTTCACATGTCAATCATCACCGAAATCGGGATTTGGAATATGTTAATGAGCTAAATCGATGATATGTCGATTTAAATAGGTATATGTCAATTTGAGTTGCTAGAAACTGGTATAAGTCCACGGAAATTGACTTCTACCGATTTAATTCGACATATCCTCGATTTAAACTGGTAGATGTCGATTTAAATTGACATATCATCGATTTATTTTACATATCATCGATTTAAATTGGTATATGTCGATTTAAACTGGTATAAGTCGAATTAAATTGGTATATGTCGATTTAAATCGACATATACCGATTCAATTCGATATATCATCGATTTAAATTGGTATATGTCGATTTAAATTGATGATATGTCGAATTAAACTGGTATAAGTCGAAGGAAATTGGTATACGTCGATTTAAATCGGTATAAGTCGATCTCCCACGATTTGAGACCGATGGCCCGCAATATGACTGATGATCCAAACCGTCAACATCTTTTGCCCAAACACGTGCAGGTAAGCCTATACTTATAGAATATGATATCGCGAAGATATGAATATTTTCAATTTGGGGATATTTGTGAATGCATATGACAACAGTAGTGTGAATGATTTCATCAAGAAAAATGTGTTGAAGTTGTCTTTGTTCTTCTTTATGCATATTAAAATCATGCAATCACAGAGGAAAGTAAAATGTTTAGAAGAAGAAGGGGAAAACGTTGCACTTTGATGAAGTTTTATATACAGACCCAATCAACTTTGCGAATGTATCACATTTCATGTGGACCGAAGATGTAAATAGGAGAGTATAGTATACACGTACTCTAAAAACAACCTGGTGAAAATTTCCTGGTTAACAATTTGCTCATATTTTCCTTGATATTGTCTGCGTTAGTTAACATAATCCTGGTTACGCCTGGTTAATCTAGTGCGGTAAACACATAGAAATTGATCCTTATCAAGTTCTATGGGTAAACCTGATCTTAACATAATCTGGTGAATTATTAGCGTATTGCAATCCTCGCCTCTGATTGGTTTGTTGGTAGCAACTCAAGACGTTCGAACTGGCTGCTTCCTACGTATGACAAATTGACAATCGCAAGCCGACGAAACTGTCAAATACAAATCTGCAAATAACCATCTAATTATGGCAGATGACGAAGTCAAATTCACGCTAGATCAATGGGGTATGAGTTACCCTAAATGAGTGTTTGTTTAAAGGTGAAATACCGGGATCATGTCTATTTCGTCATTTCTGTGATACACGCGATATTGTAAGTATAACCTAACGTTAGCCCTTACGTTGTCAGGCTAAGTTAGGCCAGATCCTTTTCCTGATGTGGAATTTATATACAGTATATGGACACTGCGAAGTTCGGACACCTAAGCATTAAACACCCCAAAAACCCTATAACTTGCTTTTGTTGACAAATATGTAAGTACTTGCTTGCACACGGGTCATTTTGGAGAGAAAATAACTGTAGCTCGTACTTTTTGGTGAAATTGGCTCTTCCGGCCTGTAGGTTGTCATGGTGAAATCGTGTAATTCTTAGGGGAACTTCGCAGTGTTCCAAACTTCGCAATACTGACTATCTGACTATGAGATATAGAATGGCCTAGCTAAATTATTAAGTACCTTCAGGACTAGACCTAGGAAAGTGTATGCCTACAGTGTGTCATATACCCATACTCCGCTAGACCATCGCTAAATCATGGGCGCTTCTACTACCGAATGCGAGTTATTGTGGTATATGGTTACTTCTGAGGGCATACCTAACGAAAGCCACAACATTTATGCACAGCAATTATTTACGCTTGGGTCAGCACACTTTAGACCCTGTAGCTTGCCTTCGCTTTTAAGAAGGCTAGGCCTAAGCTAAACAGTGGATATGTTAAGACCACTTATGTCGATTTAAACTGGAATAAGTCGAATTAAATTGGTATATGTCGATTTAAATCGACATATACCGATTTAATTAGAAATATCATCGATTTAAACTGGTATATGTCGATTTAAATTGACATATACCGATTTATTTTACTTATCATCGATTTAAATTGGTATATGTCGATTTAAATCGATGATATGTCCAATTAAACTGGTATAGTCAGTATTGCTAATTTCGGAACACTGACAATTTCGGACACCCCTAAGAAATGCACGATTTCACCATGACAACCTACAGGAAGAGCCAAATTTCACCAAAAAGTACGAAATGACCCGTGTGCAAGTAAATACTTACATATTTGTCAATAAAATGACGGAGATCTATGAAGTCTGTTATAATTACTGAAAGAGCAACTGCGCCACCAATTTTATCACCAGCGCCACACTGTGGGACTGTGTGTCCGAAAATTAGCAATACTCTAGCAAAGAAATACCAGTTCCACAATCACAAGAATCTTCTTGGAATACAACGTGAAAACAGTTTGCAGGAAAGAAAGTTTGGCCGTGTATCGTAATATAACACACTTTTCCCACCATATCAAGTATGTTTTCTGGTTATTTACACCAGAAGATATAGTTTTGGGGTGTTTTAAGGCTTAGGTGTCCGGAATTGTCCATGTCCATGCTATATGTCGATTTAAATCGATGATATGTAGAATTAAACTGGTATATGTCGATTTAAATCGGTATAAGTCAATTTAAACTGATGGAAACTGGTATAAGTCGAAGGAAATTGGTATATGTCGATTTAAATCGGTATAAGTCGATTCCCCACGATTTGAGACTGATGGCCCGCCATATGAATGAGCTAGGTATCACATGGAAGGAGGATTTATCTCATGTGGTTTTTCTAGACCAGAATTTCATAAGGAATAAGAATATTTCGGGTAAAAAGCCCGAATCCTGCAATATAAAACATACATGAATATTAATTGTTGGATTATTACATCTCATGCTGTTCTTCTACTACGATTATACTCCCTAAAAGTAGGTTTTGGAGCACTGTAAGTTAGGCAGATTATATTTCCATTTTAGGCACAACAGATCATGAAATTGGTGTAAATCTCAATAAACTGAACTGCCCATAGCAGGGACTCCTTATGGCATGATTTTCTGAACATTCAAAAAGGGACACATTTACAGTTTTCATTGGAGATGTCAATGCCCTATCACACATCTCTTCAAAGAGGCATGTTTACATCAGTATTATTACATAGATAAGTATTTAAACATGATACAAAACTCAAATAAAGACCTTTGGAATTAATTTTGTTTTACTTTAAAAATATTTTCTAACAAATTTGACCAGCTTCTGTTAGGTGCAAAAATAAATAACTCTTTTCTGCTGTCATTTTTTTTTGGCAGAAATAGAAGATTTGTCCCAAGAGGAGCTAACAGCCATGACAGAGTACAGTACATAAAACACAACCTTAAGCCTTCCATACCATTGCAAACTACATAAATAAATCTGCTGGCTGCAGTTTACTTAGCCCTGGGATGGTAAGCACTGTTCAATGTAATGCAACTGAATACTGTCAAGCAGAATTAAAATATCTCCATACCAAAATACTCATATGCTTAACTAGAGAAGATTTGCCAATCAAATTTATACACCATTTGCATATAAAAAAAAAGCAACAACAGGCGCGTATCCAGGGGGGCGTTGGGGGCATGCGCCCCCAGGTAAGAAAAAGAGGAGAGAACAAAAAGAGAGAGGAAAAAGAGAGGAAAAAAGAGGAGGAAGGAAGGGAAAAGAAAAAGGAGAAAAGGGGGGAGTAGAAGGAAAACGACAAGACACCAGGAAAAGAGAAAGAGGAACAGTGACATAATTACAGCGCTGATCCCTATTATATACACAGGGTAGCCAGTGACGGATCGAGGATTTTTAGAAGGGGCGTGCGCCTCACCCTACCCCTTAAACGGACAACTCCATTTTTGGACGTTTCCATTTTTCCTCTCTCAGTAATGTATTTCT
>JAIPMN010013706.1:0-12922 GCA_020650975.1 Apostichopus californicus | reverse complement strand
AGAAAATATTGTTGTTAAACGACTCGAGCAAGTAGACTTAAAGGGAGAGTATCTTCTATAAGCTAATAGGAACTAAAAGGATAGTAGTAATAACTAAGTAATAACCTATTATTACATAACACTATGTGACCAGATAGTAAACAATATCCATGTCTGGATCCGGCTAAGACTTTCATGAAATACGATTGAATCTTTCTCAGATTCTGGGCAAAATTAATTCTTAGAAGATGGTGGTACTGTTGTTTCATAAATACATGTAACATCTTTCCCAATTTTTGTTTTAATGTGTATTACATAATAAGAGATTGTCCAAGGTATGGTAGGTTAGGTGTTCATTTCACTTTTAATGTAAGTTGATTGTGGTTTCTTAAAATTTAGGCAAGTTAAAAAATTATTCACATCTAAAATTACCAGAACGAACAGTGAAGGCAATTTTAAAGTTAGTCTTTCCCCAGTTATCACACGCAGAAAAGTATTAAAATGTTGTTGTCGATTAATCATTTGAACGAATGAACAGCCACATTGGTGTCACTGGAAAGAACAATTCAGAACATGTTTCCATTAAAATATACCCTCCCTCAAGCAAAGTAATTTATTGCTGTTGTTCAAAAGACTCAATTATGTAATTTTTAAGATTTTTACATCTTTTCACCATGAAATTTGACGTTTTGCTTTGGAACCAAGTATTGTTCTGGATTTTTCCAGACCCTACATACAGTAATCACACCAAAAAGCTTCATTCATTTTCTGGTGCCTCATTTTCTGTGATTCGTTTTGGGGATATAGCTGAGGTACAACAAATTTTATAATATGAATATCCACCAAAGTAAGCTGGGAGCAAAAGGCATGCACTGACAGTGTTCCCACACAGTAGGGAAAATTGGAAAAGTCTGGAAAAAGTCTGGAAATTTTGTACAGTCTTCAAAGTCCATGAATGTGGGTATTATAGGTCTGCAAAAATTGCCATATGGTCTGGAAAATTAAAAACTTACACTTACGGTACTTGAGATCATGTTGGTATGTGTGTTCAGTGTACACAGTGTGTAAATGCATAAAATCAAGTTTGCAGTTGTATTTCTTCACAACATAATTCTTTCTTCTTCAGTCTTAAAAATGGCCATCTTGGTCTTGAGAAAGTCTTGAATTTCAGTATCTCGAAAGTGTAATAATACATAATACATACATAATGAGCATTTTTTTTTAACATCCACTTGATACAGATCCTCCTCCTAAAAGTGGAACAAATGAGATGGAACAGGACGTAAAGCAAGGTAAAGACAGAGTTCAAGTTTTTCACTGAGTTTGACTTTGATTACAGTGGCAAGATTTGGTATCATCACAATCTGTATCTGAGTAGAGACCAAAGTATGTAGGTATATAAGAAGATTATGGAGAGGTTTTTCCATGTGTTGTGTAGGCTGCTCATATGGAATACAAATAGACTGCTGTTCTTGTGTCAAAGGTCATGATAGGTCAAGGCAGGTTAGAATGCAATTCACAATAAAATGTCTCGGTCTTTTGAAATAGAAGCTATAGTGAAGTATGTATTTTATAAACATACTTGAGCCATTTGATCTGGGTGTATCATATATGTACTTTTACAACAAGATTAATTAAATTATGCAATTCCAAAGATATTTTTCTGATGGATCTGCTAGTGAGTCCAGCTACTACTAGAATCTTCGATGCACCCCAGTATATTGACCTTACATATGAACTGTATGAAACAGAGAACTACTGCTGTTCACAAAATAGATGCAGTACCAAGTGATGAACTGTGGATGGCCTAAAAATAACATGAAATGAGGATTTAACATCTGATTTCATAGCTTCGTTGGCAAAGCAAGCATAGAAAGTGGGAGGTCCTGAGTTTGAAATATATTACAGTCATTTTACTTTCACCACTTCCATATTTTTGGGGTTATGTACAGTATATGTAGCATTACATTTACCTAACAGTAATCACAGTGTAGCAGTGTAACTCCTAAAGTCTGTTGCACACTGCCAAACTTAAAGTAACACATCTCAATTCAACAGTCGCATGAATGATAGCAGTGTGCATGTCTTCACTATGGAGACCACCTCAGTGAAGCCAGTATTAAGTGACATTATTAATGCCATAATATTTGTTGATTCTGCTCGTCTGACAGATTGCCATTTTACTGTAGTTTTAGCAATGAGCAGTGTTTTGTATATTATCCAGTCAGGATACTTCAATGTACTGTATGCATGTTACTTTTCAAATGAGGAAAAACTATGAAAGAAAAGCATGTAAGTAGCTCAGAAAGTCAACTACATGCATAGAAGTCAGGAACAGGTTGGGCAGCAGCCATTCACATTCGTTTGATCATTGGATTTGACAGAAAAGTAGGTCAGGATGGATATATCATGGAGCTGATGGTTATATTGAGTTACATCTTGTTGAATGTTGGGCTGGCTCATTTGTCACTGAGTTACATTGACTGATTTGCATTGTAATTTATCTATGGTTTTTTGTAATCTTTGCAGCTTTCTTAGAGTTCAACATCAGTCTGTCTGGAGAAGTGGATGTCACAATTAAGCGTCAAGAGGTGGTTCACTGTCTCTTTAACATTCACACTAACCCTGAGGTTTGTAAGCAAAAGATAAAAGTTTGCTTCGAAGGGGAGTCTGGAGATGATTTTGGTGGCCTTACAAAGGAGACTCTCACCCTTTTCTGGAACAATGTAACAAAGGAATACTTCACTGGTGAACATATCACTGTACCTGGCCTGCCACTTTACCGCCTTCGCAAAGAGGAGTGGAAGTTCCGATCGCTTGGCAGGATTTTGTCTCATACTGTTGCATTAACAGGTGCATTACCCTGTCGACTTTCCCGGTCAGGAATTATTGCTATGGTGTTTGGCAGTGGTGTAAATCCAGAGTATCTCTGGAAGGACTTCCTCATGTACGTTTCACCTGCGGAAAATGTTTTAATTTACAAGGCTTTAAATGACTTTGCCTCACTGACACCTACCCTGTTGGATCGCCTTACTACATTTTTCAGTGTTAATGGCTTACTTGAAGTGCCCAAAAGAGATCAAATAAAAGACCAACTTTTGGCAATTGCAACAGAGAAGCTGGTGAAGTCTCCAAGCCGTTTCTACGCTCTGATGAGGGAAGGCATTCCAGAAGCACACCTCGGTCTGTTTTGGCGTCATCTTCTCTGGAACACGTGTCTTACATAATGGACTCACAGAGACCTACTCCATCAAGAGTTGTAGAAGCTCTTCGTACAGCAGATGACTTGAGACCGCAAGAAGAGTGTGTATTCTATTTCTTAACAGAGTATGTACGATCACTAGACACTGATGATCTTCTTAACTTTTTACTGTTTGCAACTGCATCAATTCACCTGCCAGAAGGAGGAATAACAGTGTCTTTTGTTGCCACCTCAGGACTGCTGCGCAGGCCAGTGGCACATACTTGCTCCAACACACTGGAAATCAGCACAGCATACAACAAGCGCCAAGAATTTAAACGGGAAATGAATTTGTATTTGAGAGATAAGTATTCCTACCAATTCCATCCATTTCTGGCAACAATTTTTGCATACACGATTTTTATTCTTTGAAATTTTGTAGTAGCCATTTGTTTAAATTTTACATTCACTTTTAGACGTCAATTCTTGCCCTGTTGTTTTTTGATACATTTGTATCATAAAGTAAATGCTTAAAGGGTGCCAAATAAGTCTAAATGCCTTTTTTTCCACAAAGATGCAGAGGGGTTCCAAGTGACATTTCAAGATTACATTTACTAAAATTAATTTCACTTTATTCTAAAATATCACTGTTTTATTCCTTCCAATTATTGATAAGTATCTGGTCTTTCCTTATAGTTTTTCTGTTTAGAATTAAGGACAATTTAACATAGCTTCCGTTTAAGAATAATGTGCTAACAACTCAAATAGACAGGAGCAACTCACAAATGTGCTGAATAAAAAAAAAGTCTCAACAAAAGACAACTTGCAAACTTGGTGACCTGATGTAGATGAGCTATGTAATGAACAAGAAGTCATTAACATCTACCTGGTAGTAAAGCCTCTCCTTTTTCAGCTACAGTATATGTTTGTAATGTCACTTTAGGTATTAGCTTGTATGTTATGAGAAATGTTATACATCTTCTTGAATTTTTTAGTGGTGTTCCATTTAACTGCAAGGATCACTATTATAGTCAAGGTAATCTCTATAACAAAGATTCTTGTATAAGAATTAATTATATTTCAGTAAGAAAATTGTTTTTCATAAAGACGAGAGGGACACAGACAGCTGTTATCACACAACAATATATTCTACCAACACAGTGATAGTGTTGTTTTGTTTTGTTTTGTTCATACCGCAGACTCTCATTTCATTCAAGGTGAATTGATCTGTATAGTTTTTAACTTTTTTTGTAATTAGACTTACACTTTAAATATGATACTTGACATTTTCTATCAAAGTTACATTGGCTGACCCAAATGGATATTACCAATGAAATACCTCTAACTGACATAAATGATCCTTTAATATTTTACAAAATGTGTGGGTTGTGGTTATACTTTTGAATAGTCCACATACCTTTAAGTACCATTGCATACTGATTAACTATGTACATTGCCTGTACCTCTTAATCTCTTTTGGAGGTGTCTCCAGCTGCTGTTTACAATCAGTTGCATGAAAAGACATACTTCTTGTTTTCAGGCCCTTACCACAAAGTTATATTCCAACTTGCCAAAATATTCAAGTATGATCGCTGCATTTCAGGCTAACATTAGCCTTATCAAAGCCACTACAGTATTAAGTACCTTAATCCATAAAAAATAAGAACAAGCAAAACTACGCACATAATTTCAGCAAATGTATTCTGCCTTACTCATGATTTTTAGCTTTGCCTTTCTAAGATATGAATTTCACATATTATGGAAAGTATCAACAGTGATGTAATATCCTTTTTTTGTAACTTTGTGTGCTATTGGTGTTTTCTTGCCTTTATAATAAATTTTGTTTTTAATAGAGACAATTTTTTTTTATCTTTCTCAAAGTATATCGTGCAGGTTTGCAAATCATTTTAGTGACAACTTTTTGTTTTGATTGAAGAGAGCAAACCTCCTTCCCTCCTCCTTCTCCTTCAGCCGTTGTCGATCCACTGCTGGATGAAGGCCCTCAGCATGATATCTCCAACTCTCTCTCTCCCTTGCATGTGTGTACCAATTGGTTTCATTCCAGAATTTCTGTATTCCATCTCTTTCTTTGCCTGCCTCTGTTCCTTTTCCCGTCAAGCGGTGTCCATACAGTGGTTAGCGTGCTCCATCTTCCATCTCCCCTTCTAGTGACATGGCCGGCCCATGTCCATTTACGATGTTTCATTACTTCCATTATATCATGTACCTATGTCTGTTCCCTTTATCCACTTGCTTGCCAAATGCTTGCCACCCTGCTTTGATCCTCATTTCATTATCTTGATTCCTTTCGGTGAGAGTGAACCTTTGTCCCAGGTAAATGTATTCAGATACATGTTCCAATTCTGTTCCATTAATGATGATTGGTTTGTGTTTAACTGATTGGTCTGCCATTACTTTGGTCTTCTTCATATTAATTTTCAGTCCTCTTTTCCTGCTTGCTATGTCCAAGTCCTGTAAGCATGCTCTCCATTTCGTTGAAGTTGTTAGCTATTATGACTATATCATCAGCAAAACGGAGGTGGTTGAACTTCTCCCCATTCACATTGATACCTTTATCTTCCCAATTGATGTCTTTGAAGATGTGTTCTAAGCATGCTGTAAAGAGCTTTGGAGATATGGTATCTCCCTGCCTCACTCCTTTCCTTATTGGTATTTTGTTGCTTTCTTTGTGTAACTTAACAGTAGTTGTGCTGCCAGTATAGATGTCTTTGATTACTTTGATGTAGTTAGGGTTGATGTCTTGCTCTTTCAGTGCCTCGAGAACTGCCCAGGTTTCAACGGAATCGAAAGCTTTCTCATAGTCCACGAAAGCGACACATACAGGTATATTGAACTCCTGACATTTTTCCTTCAGTTGGTTGAGGGTGTGAATGTGATCTATTGTTGAGAAATTTCTTCTGAATCCCGCCTGCTCCCTTGGTTGGCTGTCGTCTAGAAGTCTTTCCAGTCTGTTTGTCGGAATCTTTGTAAAAAAGCTTGTATATATTGGATAGAAGGCTAATGGGCCGGTAGTTCTTCAAGTCCCTTTTGTCTCCTTTTTTGTGCAATATTATCATGTTGGCATCTTTCCACTTTTGAGGCACCTTCCCTTGGTGAAGACAAGCTGTGAAGAGCTTTGCCAGTTCCTTATTAACTGCATCCCCTGCTTCTTTTAGTGTGTCCATCATTATGTTGTCCTGTCCAGGGGCCTTGCCCCGTTGCATTTGGCTTAAAGCATATTCTACTTCCCAGCATTCAACTTTGGGTACTTTCTCCTGAGAATCATCTATGTCTCCGGTTTGCTGATTGCTTTGGTATAGTTGTTGAGAAAATTTCACTATTCTCCGCAGAATATCATCCTGGTCTGTTATTTCCTGCCCATTTTAGTCCAGAAGTTTATTGATTTTCTTTGTTCCGTGGCCAAGCTTCTTGTTGCTTTTCTTAATACTCCTGTTGTTTTCTATTGTGTCATGTTTAAAAAATGCAAAACACCTTTGCAGCTTATCGCAACATTTCATTTAGGATGGTGACACATCTTCTGTATTTCAATTCGCTACCTCCATTGGTGTTCACTGCATTTCTCAGTTGCTGCATCTGATCGTTGTCAAGACCTTCTATTGAGTGACTGTCAACACCATCCATGGATACAGTTCTTCCCACTGTTTGCTCACTACCTTCTTCATCATTAGCCTCCAAGAGAGAACACAATTTTGCTTCTAGGTTGTCATCTTCCTCTTGAAACATCTCCCTTACTACTGTTGCTGTTGAGTTTGCATTCTTTAGAAAACCATCCAGCCAAATTTGATGAGGTGTTCTACTTTGCTCTGTTCTAATTTTATGGCTGTTCCACCCATTTCTGAACTGTTCCATGAGCTGATTGAACACTTCTGTGGGGCTGTCAATGTGTAAGAGGTCACCGTCTTCTAATTTATAAAATTCTTTATAAAAAGTTGAAGTCACATCTTTGTGAAGATCTCGCCACAGACGCTCGATTCTTTCGTTATGTACTGACTGTCCAGTGATGTGAGTTCCTCGTCCACTTCCTCTGAACAAATTCATTGGACAAAAACTCTTCACTTGATAAAATGCAATTGCTTCAGAAAATGATAGTCCTAACAAGTTTTCTTTTAAAAATATATCAAGAGTAAAGTAACCCATGTTTTGGTATCTGGGCTGTAAATGGGCTAATGTCGGGCTTTCCGTTACTCTGGAGCCCAGCTGGCTCCCAAGCGGGGTCCAACTGGGCAAACGTACTCTTATTTGGTTGATGTTTATTTCTTAGATAATTCATGTTGTCGGCATTTTGTGTGGTATCAGGAGTTTGAAGTTAAAGTATAGGCTATGTGATTACAGCTTAATGTTAATCTTAAAATTTAGTTAAATTATTCCTGGGCTGCAGCTGGGCTATTACCACAATTTGGAGCCCAGCTGGGCCCTCCTGGGCACTTCTTTGGACAAAAAACTCTTCAGTTGATAAACCCGATTTTGTCAACCTTTAAAAAAATAAAAGAAACAAATTAACATGTTTGTTATCTGACTTAACCCTTACAAAAACTTACACACGTTTCTGCCTACCGTTTTGGGATGTACTTATTTATCAAGCAAGGCCATATATACTGTAGCTAGGCTTGTAGCGGTTAATTACCCCACCTACAAGTTTCAGTTTTGAGAAATAAATGTGCGTCATTTATGGTATTCTACAGTGTGTAGACTAAATCCGTGAAGCTATTCAAATTGAAGTCCAAACAGTATCTATTGGTGTGTTTAAGCAAGAGTCATCACTTACTGCCTTAATGGAGGATCTGAACAGAAACCGCCCAAATGAAAGAAGAGAATAGGCACCTAACTATATGCATATTACTTGCTTTCATGCCCATATGGTTTTCCCAAAAAGCAGCTGGAACCCACCTAAAACCCAACCATAGCCCAGACGGAGCCTGGCTGGGCCCCGGTCGGGCTAGTCCGGCTAGGTCCCGGTCGGGCTAGCCCAGTTGGGGCCCACCTAGGTCCCACGTGGGCCCCAGTTGGGACAAACACGGCTTGGCCCCAGCTGGGAATGTTGGCTGGGAGGTTCAAGGACTAACTGACAGCAACGTTAAAAGAAATTAATAGATTGTGAAAAAATTGATATTTGCTTATGTGGGATTAATGTGGATAGGCCAACCTTGGAATTGTCTTCTTGTTTTTTTCACTACCTGGCCAGATAGCCAGGCCGGACTGGATATCCGGTACATCCCTAGGCTTTACAGCGAACAAGCCAATTGAATACATCGTGGCAGTCACCCGAGGACATGTTGACAGTGTGTAGTATGAAGTGTAGGTTTTTATATACCGAACAGTCTGTTTGTCTGTTGATTATTTAAAAGCACCACAGGGAATAATTTAGTGTTCAAATTTTGCGTAGCAGTTCTGAGGTTTTTTTCAGTTCTTAAGCGTAAATACGTTAAAAACCCTCGGGTTATGCATGCAAAAAAACTGCTACAGATTGTTCCATTTGTGTAGCATTTTGACCAGTTTGTATAGCAAAATGAGATGTGATACTGGATAAATTATTACCTGCACGTCCATAGAGCAAAATTTAGACAAACCTAATGAGTTTCATATGGCCATCTATATGCCAAAGACTGTTGGGTGTTGGAACAAAGTAAGTTCTTCTGGTCACGGTCCTTCCCCATCTACTGCCAGTTCCCACCGGATCAGCTGTACGCAACATGGAGCGAGTTTTTGCCGTGGGACCAGAATTCCTTGGCTCCTAAGGTATTCATTTATCATCTTAACATTAAAAAAGCATACAATATACAGCATCCGGAAAACCACGGGGGCAGCATGCAATTCCACCCTGGAAAATACCAAAAAAAAGATCCCGTAATTACAGTGACGGGGGCGAAAAAATATAGAAAAAGTGAAGAAAATTGGCCCATAAATTCTTATGACAGAATATGAGATGAAGCTATTTCTGATTTTTTTTTCTGGTAATCAAGTTTCTTTGGCCAATCTCAGCCTAGTTTTGATAGAAACTACTATCAGCCAAGACCAGTTTGTGCTGATAGACCATACACCATTGTTACTGAGCGACCATGCTAGAAAGTTTGTTTAACCTTTGGGATACGGTATGTACGTAATTATTGTTGATATTTTTCCCACACAGGCAAACATATGCCGTGTACCACTATTAACACGAAAACACACGTGTTTTGGAAGATACAAACTAGCATTTTCACTGCTAAATTTGACAGTGACATATCAGCCACTTACCCTACAAAACCATCATCTTATATAGAAACAGCTACCCACCAACTGTTATGATTGACCTACTTATTTGAGAATCTTTTGCAACTTCAATTGTTCAGAATGAAAGAATGTATTATTGTGACATGAACGAACCTCTGTCCCACTATTTTGGTGCTGCTTGCTCAAGTTAGTAATAATGGCTGTAAGGTCTTCTTCACCCATGTTTGTGTAACGTTGTCTCATTTGCATCCCATGTTGGTAAAGGAGCTTGTACACAGCAGCAACTGAACACTTAAAATGTTGCGCCATTCTCTTTGCAGAATAACCCTTTTCATACAGGTAGTGCAACTGCTCAAATGGTATTTCCAATCTCGGCCTTCCTCTTCGACCTGTTGAACAGCAAAAGTAAACACACACTGTCACTAAGAAATGACAGATTCACAAACAAACAGTGACGTAGCCAGAAATTTGAAAGAGGATGAACTGCCGCAGTCACATGCAACATTTCATTTTGACTTATGAAAGACTATCTAGAGTGCCAAACTTGTGTGCGAGTGTAATGATATACCGTACATTATACATTATACAACGGGAGGGGAAAGGGGACTAAGTTACACAGTACTACTACTGCCACTGGGAAATTGTACCGTAGCTACAGTACTCATGCACTTGTTACAGGGAGGACAAACGTTGGGCAAGCACCGAGTAGGCCAGACTTATAAACCTATGAAAAATAATACCGGGGTGGTTAAGTAGTTCAATATGAAAGACCAAAATGTAAAAAGTATACCCTGGTCGGCGATAGAAACAAGCTGGTAAATGTGTCCATAAGACTGGCTCCCCGATGGTGGCTGCAACGTTCCGTCTGGCTGTGCCTGTGCGTCTGCGATGGAAAGGAGCTGATCTAGCACAGCTGCTATTGAATTGAACCTGTGCTCATCGATGCTCGCGTTAATCCGTTCTAAATTTCTCTTTGCTTGGAGAAGACGTTCTTTCGCTTCAGAAGCATTGTCATTGTCAGTTAAGAGCCTCTCTACTTCGCCCAAAATCCGAGAAATTCTGTCAAGAACGATCTGTGCTTCAGCATTTACAGCCATCGCCAAGGTGAAAGTAACGCTACCCGTACCCTGTTAGTCTCGTCACTGTCATTTGAATGTACTGCACAGTACACTGACATCGTGTGCGCATGCTTGTAAGACGGGCTGTCACGGTTGAATTACTGATATCATCGACACGGTTGAATTACTGATATCAGCAAATGATTTGTTGATATCAACAAATGAATTGGTGATATCAGCAAATGAATTGCTGATATGAACAATTATTTGGTGACATCAGCAAATAATTGTTGATATCAACAATTATTTGCTGATATCACCTAATAATTTTGGATATCATCAAATATGGAATAAAAACTAAAACGGCTTGCCATACGAACGCCATACTTCGGCAGAATGACGTCCCTGTACAAAAATTGCATTGAAGGGCCTATCCCGCAAGCCAAATTTTGTTCCCCACTTCGACGCGGCCACATTAGCATAATGGGCGTGGACTATCGGTCGTTGTTACGGCTTATTGGTCCACGTCACAGACTATGCAGTGATATCACTCGGGTGTTGTTTGGGTGCTGAAAGTTCTCAATTAAGTTACATGTCAGGGATTCTAGTACACGTACCAGTATAATGAATAGTATAGTACAGAGGGACATTGCTATTTAGGCATAGTTATAGTTAATACAAACGCAAGTGACCACTGTTTAATAAAATGGGTAGAATATTTCAAGTCCGTAACAATACCCAGTAGCGTACGTAAACTAAGGATGAAAGCACGTAGGCTCCTTACTGCCGTTTAAAAGGGGGTTCATTGATAAATGAACAAATAATTTAGAATGATGTATAAAACAATATGGGGCACAATATAATACTTGTATCTTTGTATGTTTTTACCATTGAAAGGTCAGTGGGCCTACCTGGTGTAATATGAAGTGACACATCTAACTTTTTCGCCAGAACTTGTCAAGGACGATAATCAATACCACGGGAGGTTCATTTGTAACTTTTCCAGACCCTGCGGTCACGACCGTAGCACAAATCCTCAAAAAGCATTGGGAGGGGGAGGAGGGGGTTGCATGCACTCTGATCCGATGCTCTCACATGCATGTTGTCGAGACTCATACATCGAAACTAGAGCACCAATGGTGCAGAAGCTCATACCTATTCCAGCTTAAAAATGTAGGGCCCACAGAACTTTATGGCCCACCATAATTCAGATTCCACCAATTTTGGGCCCATGAGGCCAAACAGTTTAGGTTCAAAGACAATTTTTAGCTCCCCCCTGTTCCCCCTCCATAAACAAGGCGGTTCTCAAACCTGTAGTCTCGCCTAGTCAGCGACAGTGTGTTAGAGTTAATACCAAATATAAAGTTATTTGCAGGCAGTAATGTATACACTGTTAAGCAGGACTCTTAGCCAGTAATATATTCCATTAGAAGACTACACATGTATGGTTCCCAGGCAGTTTGGGTTAGGTTTATAACAAGTATTATCTGGCCCTTTTCAACAGTAAAGGTCATCATATAGAGCCACCCAAGGCTTTATATACCAGTTAGGGAGACTGGATATAGATGTCATCACTGTGGAATTGAACTTGCGACTGGGTACTGTGCTGTTATGCAGGACATCCAGGCAGTGGAGGGCATGGTTAGGCAGGGCATTGTCATTCAGGCAATGTTAGGCTTGACTGCCATGTAGTACTGGGTATTGTTAGGCACATCTCTTATGCATTGTGGGATTTTATGGTATAGAGATGTTACATTATACAGAGTGGCAAGATTGCACAATTAGCATTGGGGGTGGGCAGAACTACAGGATTCAATGAGCGAGGGTATTACTTCTTACATTATTGTCCTTGATAATCTCAAATTGACCTTCAAAATGATAAAGTGATCCAACAAGCTTCAGTAATCACCTCCCAAATGATAATTCAATTAGCTTTAGTAATTTGGTACTAAATTTAGGGACTAAATGTTGACTACCGTATTTATCCCATTAAATGCCCCAGGGGAACATTCTCAAAAGGCAAAAGGGGGCACTATTAGGGGTCAATTTTGTCAATTGTTGCATTGACATCAATGCGGAAACATCTCTTCAACGGCTCTCGATTATTTACTTATTTTCTGTCTTTCGTGCATTTTTTTGGCCTCATTCTGAGGCATTTAACATTATCCTGTGAAACAGGAGGATTTTATAACGAATTTTGCATAACATTGATGTAATTTCTACAAGTTTTTTTCAAACGATACAAGTGCCAAGGCGCCACTTGGCGCCAGGCTTTATCTCACAAAATGAGTACCGGATCCGCGAAAATGCCGCCAAATAGTTTCGTGTTGAAAACCAACAATGTGAAGAAGCTTGTTGATGCTCATTTTAATTCTACGGACATATTGAAGTCTTTGGCCAACGACATTGGAAAGAAAAATATCCTCGGGTGTGTTAAGACTCAAGGACAGTGGATCTTAACGGTAAAAAACAA
>JAIPMN010013705.1:0-15848 GCA_020650975.1 Apostichopus californicus | reverse complement strand
TACTTACTTCATCCCCCCCCCTCCCCCCCCCCCTCAACTATCTATATGGTTTCTATGAAATTGTCTGTTTTGTTCTTCTGTGACCTTTGACCCATAATCACCCTGCTACACATTCCTAGCAAAAGATTATACAAAAAGGGTAGATGACTACTTAGAAATGAGTTTTGCTGCTTAGGCTGATAACTACAGGCCTTTTCATTGTGATAGGCTAACCAACACATCAGGGTCAGCACAAACACAATTATGACACTCTCTACATGATAAACCAGAGCGTACTAACATTTCTTTAAATGTAGTCATTTGTGCTTCATAGGTGTGAACACATCTTATGATCAACGAATCAGCTAAGTAATATGAAAACTCAGAATAAGTTAACCGACCAATGAGCAACGAGGCTATTGAACAACGAACATTGATCTATCAGCACTGATGAAGACACCAGACCATCCATCAACACTAGTTTCTCCTTCCTTACGTACTTGCACTGGCTTCAAATATCTTCATTTTCATTCTTCAATGCGCCTCGGCAGCCTCAGAACGTTGATCAAGTTGGTAACTGATTGAACCATTCCACTCTCAGAGAGATTGTCTTCCTCCGGTACGGTGAGACCAGAGTGCGTAACTCATCCCAATATCACTATCGACATCTCGGCTGTTATCATCATCAGGATGGTCCAATACGGATCTCTCTCGTTGCAACAAAATGAATATGCATGTTGAAGGTTCTCATTATTGGCATCAAAATGAATATTCATGTCTTCTAAGATTCCTGTTATGATGAATCTGTAGCTACTGAAGGTGGGGGAGGGTATGGGTTGAAACAACTCCTTCCCGTAGATGGCGATGGGGGACAACTGTCTGATAAATACTGAGGGGTAGGGGGAGGAGGGTACGGCTCCGTGCCAACATTTACAGGGTCAATGTTTGGTACTTTGGCATACCCTTTTTTCCTTCTGGTATGTTTATGGTGTGTCTGTGGGATGGGTTCACTATCTTCGCAGACATCTGTGCTACATGGTGTCGGCGGTGGAGGTATGTTCCTCATTTTGTAGTGTCTGTTGGTGAAAGTACGAAGATAAGTCAATACATGAGCATCGCCATGGGGATTAGCATCGCCATGGGGATTAGCATGACCGGGTGTTGACAAATACAGTGTGCATTAAGAGGTATGCTGTAATCATGTGATAGTACCTCCCATATGGTAATTTGAATTTTTCTTTATAAATTTATTATTGTTGTTATTATTATGACTTTATTATTTTTTACTCCCTGGAGACAATAATGTCACAAGACTGCCCCCCCACCAAATTCTTGAAAATGAGAATGTGCTATTTTGTATGAATGTGACCCTATGTTCCCTCGTTCCATACCATCCCAGCCCCCTTATTGGGTCCAGGGCTATTTCCCCTGATATACCCCCCCCCTCTCTCTCTCATCAAACATGGCCACTGGTTTGAATCCCACCCATTCAAGCTATGTCTTTAGTCTTTTCCTTTTTTTTTCCTCTTTTTTTTTATTTCTTGAATTTACTTCTAAGACATAATAAATATCCTACCTGTAAGATCTTCCTGTATTTACAGATGTGTTCATCTTGTGCGCTGGGGTGTAGTAGATCTCCGTGGTACAGTGGGACCGCTCCGTGACCGGACTTGGAGGTGGATTCAAGGTCTCTTTCGGATAGCTGCTGTTGGACGAACTGACGTGGTCGGAGCTCATGGAGGAGGCCCCCGTGGGCCGGTTCCGTTCGTGGAACGCCGTGGAGCTGCCGCTACATTTGCCGTTACTCTTAGAAGTGCACATGTGGAGGTTGGTAGACTTGATGTGGCCGCCCCGACGTTCGTGACGGGAGAGATACTTCTGGGTGGAGTGCTCCCCGCCCAGATGGTTGAGTTGAAAGGTGTAGGAGTTGGAGACGGGGTCGCACGCAAAGGACCCGTTGGTGCTCCCCTGGTTCCACGGACACCGCCTGACCAGGAGGATGACCCCGATCACGAGGAGGGATATAAACCCGATGGAGACCAACGAGCCCACGGCTGCGTGGGACACCGAGGGACTCTCGTTATTGGTGCCGCTCAAACTGCTATTGATCATGACTGGTGGGGGAGAAGAGAGAACAGAATTGGTGTCACTGGTAACTACGTTCGCCCAAACTGAGACATGATGGCAATTGTTAAACTGAAACTGATAATTGCCATTGTCATTAACTGTATCAAAGAAACAGCTATTGAATCAACGGATCATGAAATTGTAATGACTTTGTCCAAACGCAAACAAATTCTGGATAACAAGCCCCCATGACAGCTAGTAGCACAGTTACCTGAGGGTGGGGGAAGGTGTGGGGGTGGGGGAGCAGGAACAATGCATGTATATTCAGTGGACACCTTCTTAGTAAGAGGTACATGGTGTATTCTCGGTGAAGAATTCAGTTGCCTTCATGGAAATGTTGACGCTTTGGAGTGAAGATATGAGAGCTGCAATTACCTCTGGCGTCTAGGTAAATGCCATCAACAGGGAAAAGGGTGGGGGGGGGTGGGTGGTATCTGTGATAAATGTGACGATTAGTCACAGGGAATGATACAGGATTCAAATCTTGCATGGCAGTTTGAATGTTCTAACTTTTGTCTCTAATAAAATGCTACATGTATAAGAAAAAAACAATGTGATCAAATCTTTGGACTTGTATATAGCAATTTGACCGTTTTGCAATGTGATATCGGATACATTTTTTGGCCTGACTTACCACATGTCTCCTCATCGCTGCCGTCCAAACAGTCCACATTTTCGTCACACTTCTGCTTGTTGCTGATACACTCCCGGGACCCGCAGGTAAACTGTTCCGCGGAGCAGGGAGCACAGTCCATTTCGTCCATCTCTCCCATCGAGCAGTCCCTCTCTCCATTACACCGTTTCTCCATGGACAGACACTCCCCAGACTCGCATCGGAGCTCGTTCCGAGGGCAGTATGCTATTTTCAAAACGGAAATAAAAAGTTTTCAAATTTTCAAGATGGAAAATTTTCCAAAATTTCAAATTTTCCAAAATTCAGAAATTTTCAAAATGGAAATGTAAAATTTCAATTTTTTTTTTAAAAGTTTCAAAATCACTTCAAAATCTGGCATCATTCACAAAGAGTTTTATCATAAGCAAACAAAGCTAGCTGTTAATTCATGTAAGAATGAAAAACTGAATCTTAGCTGTCAGACAGCCAATGCATCAATGGGCCTTCACAACACCTGAATAGAATTTGGCTGCCTACGAATAATTCTTTAGTAACTTTTTTCTCTTAGGAATCCCTTGGTCAAAGACTCCTATATTACATGGGCAAAAAACTGAACCATCATGACTGTATTACATGACTGTATAACATGTGTGTTAGCTAAAGTGTGACAATACAGACCCAGAAGTTACCTGTTGTTCAAGTGCGCTAATAAACAATATGTTGACAATGGTTATGAAAACAGCCCAAAGCCTTTTGTTTCACAAATACACATTAAATCTAAAATGATCTGAGCATATAGGAATGTGGGTTTTACAATTTTTTATGTAAAGTATTGAAAATGTTTTTTTCCCTGCTCTTTTTTTCTGGTTGTTGTGGTGGTGGTGGTGGGGGGAAGCGTGTGGTGGTTGGGGAGGGGGTTGGGGTGACAGTGGTGGGGGGGACAGAAAAGCTGAATAAATACCAATCACAGGTCATGATGAAGTATGAGGTTTAAGTCCCCAACTTAAAACTCATCTTTTTATCTTTAATGATTTGATCTTGTTTTTATTTGTCTTAACCTTGTTTATATTAGTTTCAGTAATTTATTAATTGATTGATTGATTGATTTATTCTCTGATTTTGCTTTGACTGCAATTGTACGACCTATTACTACTCTGTATCTTATAGTTGTACTTCTTAAGATTTAACTATAGATCCATGTAAATAAAGTGTTATGTAAGTGACATATATTATTATTATTATTATTTATTATTGTTATTGATATCATGATTATATTGACCCTTGTGACTTCAACCCACGAGACCAACCCAAATATGGTATCTTTTGTCCCATATGAGCAGTCTAAGGTGATTCTTATGGGTTCAGTTGAGCAAATCTGAGAAAAACTTTCCAGCAAGACAAGTGACTGGTTAATGCTGGATCATATGCTTTGTGTATGTTTGACCATCAGCATGACCAGTCCACTAAATGGACATACAACCCCTACATACCCACTACTTCAATAGAGTATAGTAATAAAGCCCCTTTCATTAAATAGTATGGGGTACTCACGACACAACAATTCATCGGAGCCATCGTCACAATCTTTGCTACCGTCGCACTTCCACGAGAGAGGGAAGCAATTCTCTGTTGTGGCCGGACAGAGGAACTCAAAAGGTGAACAGGTAGGGGGCTCTACGAATAAAAGAAAACACAAACAAATGCTGACAATGAAAACAAAATTTGGGGTGAATTAAAATTGTTCAAAAATGGAAATATATATATATATTTTTTAAATTACTGCTGTGTTCAGGCACTACATGAACCGTAACCGAAACTAACTAAAGGAAAACTCTTGTGCATCGGATTTTGTATTCTGTGATGACCAAGGCCAAAGCGATGCATAACTTGACTAATCAAGAATACAGACCTAGCAGGGTGCTTCGTTCAAGCGTACAACATATGCCGTCTGTTCCTACTGTTCACACTTCAACCTATGGGGAACGTTGCTTTGCTAGATCAGCTCCACAGCTCTGGAACAGTCTCCCCTTACATCTGAAAACAATCCAGCATGTGTCAACTTTCCAGAAAGAACTCAAGACGTTCATGAATGCGTATCTATTTGTTTAATAACTGTCGTGTCCATTTTGGGTACTTTGCTCCTGCAGCGCTTCTGAGCAGTTTTTTTAACTGGATAAAAGCGCTTTACAAATTCTTATATTATTATTAATCTCCGAAGACTTATAAGGGATCACACCACTGAATCCTGCTTAAAGACGATGCATTTTACAGAGTGCTAAACAGACGACGCCAAGAAAAAATCCGTTGCGGAGAGATTACAAACCAAGTCGAATAAATGAGAAAGACAAAAAGGAGGAGAATGTTTACCTCCACAGTTGCGTTCATCCAACAGAGATAAGTGAAGCGGACAGGAACACCTGGCCCCACCGTCCTCCAGAGCTATGCAGAGATGGGAACAGCCACCATTGTTCTTGGCACATGGATGACCAGCTACGGAGAAGAAAGAAACATTAAGAAAACTGCCAGTCTTCGGATCGAAACCAGGTCAGGGCTGTGTGAGTTATATACATATATACATACATACAAACTGGTGCATGGTACAAACTTGCTCTGAGTAACATTCACATGTTGCTCGGTAAGCAGTATTGGCAAAAATTGTCCCATTCTGGAGAACTGTGATCACATTCTTTGCAACGCTTGTTCTGTTTGGTAAAGACTCCAACAGATGCAAACATGCTGTTCCATGATTGCTTGTCAACCCCTTTACACAATGCTTTGTTTCTTTGTTTCTGGGTGAAACGTTAGCAATCTGCACATTAGCCGAAACTGTCAGTTAATTCACACGTAACTCTAGAAAGAAGACACTCAGAATGGGTGATGGTCCTCTCTTTTTAAGACTTAATGTCAAGCGGAATTTACTCTTGTCGATACCGTGACCAACAACAAGAGAATACCAAACATGCACCTCGGCATTGGTGATGGTGACTTGGTATCACCACATGATACCAAACATGCACCTCAGCATTGGTTGGTATATTGAATCGTACTTGTTCGGTTGTACTGTTCGTACTTGTTCGTTGTAGTAACAGATGGATTATGCTAACACAAGTCATGTAATGTTTTACTCAGAGATACCTAGTCAACCGACTCCATTTTCAAATAATGAGCCAATCATTTCATTACTATTTCAGGAATTGAGACACTGTTACAGGTGTCACATTGACTGTATCACAATGCCTTACAAGTGCAAAATTGCATGTAAGTCTGTCACACTGCCTAAGTGTCAAGACGTCGACTAGTGTCACATTGCCTGCTAGTGTCACACTGCCTGTAAGAGGTCATCACATGTGTCACATTGCCTGCTGGTGTCGCACTGCCTACTGGTGTAGCAGGTGTCACATTGCCTACTGGTGTCACATTGCCTACTTGTGTCACCGGTGTCACATTGCCCGTACACGTGACAATGCCTTACAAGTGCCACACTGCCTAAGTGTCAAAATGCTTACTGGTGTCACATTGCCTTCTAGTGTCACACTGCCTGTAAGAGGTCATCACATGTGTCACATTGCCTTCTAGTGTCACACTACCTGTAAGAGGTCATCACATGTGTCACATTGCCTGCTAGTGTCACACTGCTGACTGGTGTCACAGGTGTCACGTTGCCTACTGTTGTCAAAATGCCACTTTGTGTCACAGGTGTCACATTGCCCATACTTGTGACAATGCCTTACGAGTGCCACATTGCCCTGCCAATGGAATTTCAAGGGCCAGATTGAATTACGATGATGATTATCCCAACCAGTTGTAGTAAAGGATGGGCTGGCGGGGGAAGGGGAATGGGGGGTGGAAGGGGGTGAACATGAGTTGTACCTGCATGTTGAGGGCCCACGGCGAGGACATCGGTCAAGTAATCCAGAGGGCTTAGGATGAGTTGGGGGGTCTTGTTGGGTGCTCGTTGCTTGCTGATCCTCTGTATGTGGTGCAGCTTCTTATCCGCCCAGTAGACATAATTCCCACTGATGGTCAGAGCAACGGGGATACCGCTGGGCAGCTGGATCAGTGTCTCCCTGACGGATCCTGGGAATGGACAAGAAAAGTAAAGTCATAAGTTTTGAATTGAAAAACAATATCAGTAAAGCTCTTTCGATGTATATTATGCAAACAGAAAACAGCCAGGTTTGTCTGACCTGCAGGAGCAGAAATTAATTGAAGATTAACAAGCAGTAGGTCGCAGAATAATCTAAATTCTTACTGCACACACAGTCACACAAGTCACAGTCACACAAGTACATAGTCACACAAGTCACACACTCACACAAGTATGAGCTACATGGTCATGTGACCCTAGATACTGAAGAGTATCTTATTTCGTTACGGGCCCAAAAAAAAAATTAATGCAAAAGAAGTGAAGGGCTTCATTGGTACACAAGACTGCCAAGCCAATATTCTAATAACATCACATTGCTAGGAAGAATTAACAATCGATTAGCCGTTTGCCCTGGATGCAGAGTACCCACTGTTACTTCATTTGAGTTAGGCATATTACCTTACAACCGACAGTTTCATTGGTTCAAGCCTCCAATAACCAACAAACCGAATCTCGATCACGTCAAAGTTTGAACTCAAAATTAGATTGTAATTGATTATTAAACTAGAACAGCATCATATGCTATTTTAGTTGTTTATTTGTTTTTTTTTTAAATGAGATTTAACTACTTATATTTAATCAACCTGGTATATTTAATCAAGCAGGTTACTTTCTCATATTATCACTGAATCACATGCAAACAAGACCCCATCAATTTTCAAGCTGATGGTAAGAGAAACAGTGATTGGATAAAAACTGGTGTGTTACTTTTGAAACAGCCCCCCTTAAAAAATCCAGTCAAAAAGAGTGGAGTGGTGGGGGTGGGGGAGGAGCAGGATGGGGGGGTGGCTAACCTGTGGCGTCTACAGACTCGATTCGGGACAGGTAAGAGTCAAACCAGTATATCCTCCCGGACGCAGGATCGGCGGTCAACGCCTTCACATCTCCGAGTCCGCTTGTAACGATACCGAAGCTCTTATCGCCGTCTAGAGATGTCCGCTCTATCGAGGGCTGTGGTATACTGTTGTACCAAAACATGATGCTGAAAGAGGAAGGTTAAACAAGGTGCCGATTAAGTCCCAGCTAATTAAGCCGATTAAGTCCCAGCTAATTAAGCTGATTATGTTTAGTGAGTGGTATTACCAGATGTCCAGACACTGCCTACCCCATGTCACTCAAACTGCTGCCAACTCGACAACTGTAAATGACGCCGTTTTCATCGGAGTTTCTAAAACGGGGAATATTTTGCACGGCTGAGACATGGGCTGTAGGTGTGACTGATACAAGGTTGAAAAATGACATGTTTCTGTACTGTGCATGTAGACAGATGGAAACATGTACAAGTTCATGGTATATTTGACCACAGAAAAGCTATTTAAGCCATTATTCAACCCACTTTTTTTTTTCTTTTTTAAGCTGTTTATGTTTTTCAACACCTGCTTATGTCTTTCCAATTTTCGTAAGTTTCAATTTTTCAATTTTCTAAAGTTGCAATTTTCTTAAGTTCCAGTTTATCCAAAATATGTTTTCCAACACTCTAAAGTTGCAATTTTCTTAAGTTCCAATTTTCGTAACTTACAATTTTTCAATTTTCTAAAGTTGCAAATTTCTTAAGTTGCAATTTTCTTAAGTTCTAATTTTCTTAAAAGAATGAAGTGTATACTTGTTTGTTATGTCATTTCTCATTCCTTTCATTGCTGACCAAAGCAAATATGAACAAAGCAACTGACTTTAATCAGTATTAAGTTATGAATTATCGTTCCTCGGAGTGCGAGAGTGATGGGGGGTGTCGGGCGAGACACGAAGCTGTTTACTTTACTCACCCTTTTTCTGCTATGAGTGTGAGGAGCCTAGGACGTCGTTGCGGTCCCTCCACCACCACGCCGATTGGCGTTCCATCCAACCTGGTCACGTTGATGACATTTGTAACTGCGTCCGTCCAGAACAGTCTGTGACCGTACGGATCCAGCGCAATATCGACAGGGTTGGTGGTGGAGCTGGGATCTCTCGGGTCGACTAACCAATGATTGACCAACACTCGCATCTGTCGAGACAAATCAATCGTTAAGTTACCTTACACGACATAGGTTACCTAACCTTAAGCTACCAACCACATCACTGTCAATACAAATGAATCGGTGAGTTACCTTACGTGACATGAGTTACCTAACCTTAACCTACCAACCACATCGCTGTCAATACAAATCAATCGGTGAGTTACCTTACGTGACATGAGTTACCTAACCTTAACCTACCAACCACATCGCTGTCAATACAAATCAATCAGTGAGTTACCTTACATGACATAAGTTACCTTACCTTAACCTACCAACCACATCGCTGTCAAGACAAATCAATCGGTGAGTTACCATTATATGACATAAGTTACCTAACCTTAACCTACCAACCACATCACTGTCAAGACAAATCAATCGGTGAGTTACCTTACATGACATAAGTCACCTAACCTTAAGCTACCAACCACATCGCTGTCAATACAAATCAATCGGTGAGTTACCTTACATGACATAAGTTACCTAACCTTAAGCTACCAACCGCATCACTGTCGATACAAATCAATCGATAAGTTACCTTACATAACATAAGTTACTTAACCTTAAGCTACCAACCACATCGCTGTCAATACAAATCAATTGGTGAGTTACCTTACATGACATAAGTTACCTAACTTAAGCTACCAACCACATCACTGTTAAGACAAATCAATTGGTGAGTTAACCTTACATGACATAAGTTACCTAAACTTAAGCTACCAACCACATCGCTGTCAATACAAATCAATCGGTGAGTTACCTTACATAACATAAGTTACCTAACCTTAAGCTACCAACCACATCGCTGTCAATACAAATCAATCGTTAAGTTACCTTAATTGGTAAGTTACCTTATACATCAAAAGTTACCTCAATGAAGCTACCTCCTTATGTAAATGCAATTTGTCTAACATTGTTCAATCAATCTATGTCACCAAATATATGTCATAAGTTACCTAAACTGAGCTACCTAATTATGCAAATATGCATTTTGGCTGACCGTCCTACCATTCAGTTTGTTCTTAAAAACTCAATACATCATCATTGTTGCTGGCAAATATGCCAGAAGGTCCAATAATGGACACTCAAATTCAAACTTCAAATACGTTCCCTCGTGATCTCTAGGAATATCCACAATCTGTGAGGGCCTAAACCTCTTCTTGATATTTTTTACAACAGATTTTTACGACAGATACACCTAATAGGAATGACCAAAGGGGTAAGAGGATCATCCCCAACCCCTGCCTCCACCCCCCTCCCAGACCCCTTCTCTTTTGTTTTTTTGACTTACCCTTAATCCATCAATCTGTGATATCATAATATCTTTCTGCCTGGCATCGATCCAGATTAAGCTATTATTTTTACGATCGTATTCGATGGCCTTTACGTTCCTCAAGTTGCGAATCGGAAGAGTTATATCTGGGTGGTTGTTGTAGTCTATGTGAAGACGTCCCACCTTATTCTTCACACTGTACAATAGGAACTTCTCTGGGGCTGTAGGTGAATTTGAAGGAAAAAAAATTATTACTTAATTGGCATTCAGAAAGGAGAAGATTTACTGTTTTGCAAGATTTTGAAATCTTTAAAAAAGTAATATTTGTGGGCATTTGTGGTAAGAGTTCAATGATGACATGATTTGTCTTTGTATGTAGTCTTTGAATCTTTGTAGAGAATGTTCATATTTGTATTTTCATATATATATATTTATATATATTATATATATATATTTTATTTAGTTACTACATGTACCATTCTCAGTGTTGAGGGCTGTATTGTTTTATATGACAAAAGTCACTCTCGGCATGGCATAGATCCAAAGGTGTCACATGGTTGCCACAATACACACAAATTAGATGTCACACGATTGTCTGCAATACATACAAGATAGATGTCACATGGTTGCCACAATACACACAAATTAGATGTCACATGATTGCCACAAGACACACAAATTAGATGTCACATGATTGCCACAATACATACAAGATAGGTGTCACATGGTTGTCACAATACATACAAAGTAGACGTCACATAATTGCCACGATACATACAAAATAGACGTGACATGATTGCCACAATACATACAAGATAGATGTCACATGATTGCTACAATACATACAAGATTGATGTCACATGGTTGTCACAATACATACAAAAGTTATAACATGATTGCCACAATACATACATGTCATATCATTACCACAATACACACAACATAGATGGCTACATAATTGCCATGACCAATTGAATTTTATGTCACATGATTCCCACAAAACTTGCAAAATAAGTGTCACAAGGTTTGTTTTGGTCACAATCATTGCATAGTAGGCCATACTTACACAAAGGGTCACATAATGCTCACCATATATACACACAAAGTGCCATAAATAATATATAAAGTGTGCTATATAATACATACACACAGATTGCCATCAGAAATATGTAAGCGTACCATTACACAGCCTGGACAGAGTGCCATGGTAAATGCATGGATTGGTATGCTTACCTTTGCATGTCTTGCCATCCTCATTAAGTTCATAATGAGTAGGACATTCACATCTAAAGTTCCACTGGTTGGTCTTATTGGGAAGAGAAAGACATAGGTGCTGGCAGTCACTGTTGTTGAATCCACATGCATTCCAGCCTGCAGGGTTAATACAGAGTGTTTGTTATTGTACTATGTGATTGTATTATGAATGCTTGTACAATCAACTTATCCTCACTAGTCTACTCTAACCACACATAGCAAGGCAGGTTCTATGCCACCATTCCTCAATCAGCAGCCTTCCTCAAAATCCACCCACCAACAACAAAGGCGTTAACTTTCTCCGGCAGTAGACATTTCTCCATTGGAAATGCTGCATAATGCAATTTATTATATAGGGGGGTTACAGGATGGGGAATCCACCTCAGGGAAGCTGAGTTGATGGTACTCCCCAGAAAGCCATCAAAATACCTGTGTTAATTAGCACTTGAAGTTGTTGTAACATTTGTAATTTACAATATATATATTTGTGTGTTGACAGCACTCAGCAACAGATTCTTGTTTCCAGTTCTGTCCATTAGTACATCAATTGAAAGATATATTATGTAACATTTTACTTTTAATTAATATTAAATCCTCCCTTCCTTACTGTCCCAAACCCCTCAACCCTCTGACATTTACCCTTACCTGCTACCTTCCCCTCAGTCCCTTACAAGCTCCTACACCCACTACAAGTTACCCTCACCTGCTACCTTCCCCTCAGTCCCTTACATACATCTCTACGTGGCTTTCCACCAAGTCACGCAGTACTTCTTTTAAAGGCATTGAAAACTAGCCCCAAACCGTGTGCGGCCATCTGTTAAAGTTAACTTTCTGTTGCTTGCAAGTGACGTTTTGTTTGTGTCGCTACAAAATGCAGACAGTAATGAAACGTGATACCTTGTTATCTTTAGCTGGACATGAGATGTCCATCGCTTTATCGTTTGTTCACTGTGCTGTAGGTATGACCGTAGCTGTATGTACTGACTGTATGTACACTAGTGTCTAATTACCGACGGTAGCAAGCTGTGTGTGTATTTTCTGGGATCGATGGTGGTGTCTAACACTTCTGTTACACCTCATTCGAAACTAGGTCAGATTACCGGCGTTAGTCGTTTCTTTTTGGGCGAGTCTTCACACCCTATAATGCTGACTAACCTGTTTGTTTAGATGCATGGAAGACCATCAGATCGGTTACTATGACTCCATCTTTTAACTTCTGGATGATGGTGTGGTTGCTTCCGTCACTCTTATCGGCTCGCTCCACCGTCTTGGTCCCGCTGTCGATCCAGTACACAAAGTCTTTGAACTGGGTCATACCCATCGGTGGGCTCGCTGGCATTCTCACGGTAGTACGGGGCTGTTGACCTACGGAACCCAAAAGCAGATCAGACGTCTACCAAACAAGAAGATTCTTCGGATCCCATTTTTTTACGGTTTATTTGAAATTTTAACAGCAGTTTCTGTTTCGTACCTAGTTTGCTTGTAACGTAATATGCCAAGTCTTGACCAAACTCGATTTCAATTGGACAAGCTTATAATGCAATATACCTGTTGTAGTAAGTCAACCCGCTTTTACTACCTGAGAAATTGACAATTCCAACTTCACACCGACAAATTGATCGCACAGACTCCCAACGAAAATTGGACTCAGAAAATCAGAAAATGGCAAGAGGTTGGAAAACGATTACTAGAAAATTAAGTTTCAGAGATGACTTGAGGCACGTGACTGATTTTGTTGTAGAACTTTACGAACCACAGCCAACAGTGCTGGTAGCACTTCCATATCATTTTTTATTTTCCTGTTAAGATGTTCAGCTTTAAAAATTTCCCTAATGTCTGGGATACTTTGTTAAGACTAACAGATTGACATAAACACTGGGAAGTGGAGGGGAAGGGGGTGCCTAGTGTTAAAGTATTATTCCAGTCATTTGTCATATTTTAAAGCTTAAAATTAAAAACTTCTGACAAGTTTGGTGCCAGTGTTATATTGTGTTACAATAGTTACATAATTTAGGTACCTCTAAACAGACAGTATGTAAGGAAAAGAAGTATTTATCTGATCACAAAAGCTGCCAGTGATTTTATTCTAAACGAGCTTATTCTTATAACTCTTAGAAAGTACAAAGATCACCACAGGTCGGTTCCTTTTGTAAAAAAGAGCCTCCCAAAAATGAAGTGCCAAATTTAGGCCACTAATTTATTATTAAATGACCTCATACTGCCCAAATGGTTTCCAATCTCTGTTCTGGTTGTATTCAGAACATCATAAACCCTTTAAAACATCATAAATCATCATGTCGTTTGAAGACGTATTTTTATTAAAGTTATTTTACGTAATATTACCTTTTTATAATATCTTGTTTGTTATAACCTCTTATTGTACTTTTATAACCTCCTATTGTTTTTTTTTATATAACCTCCTATTGCATTTTAATAACCTCCTATTGTTTTTTAATAACCTCTTATTGTATTTTACTATTTTGTGTTGGTATTATCCGATTATTTTTATTAGGTTATTACTTGTTTTCACTGTATTTATTTCCTTTTTATCGTTTTTTGTTTTTTTTGTGAAGCACTTTTTTGTACTTTTATAACCTCCTATTGTTTTTTTTTTATATAACTTCCTATTGCATTTTAATAACCTCCTATTGTTTTTTAATAACCTCTTTATTGTATTTTACTTTTTTGTGTTGGTATTTTCGGATTATTTTTATTACGTTATTATTTGTTTTCACTGTATTTATTTCCTTATCGGTTTTTGTTTTTTGTGAAGCGCTTTGATACTTTTTGTGATTCAGCGCTATATAAATGACGTATTTATTATTTACTTATTATAAACAAAATTGAACCATTTCTAAACAGAAACCACTTGCACCTGTTTCTCTAATGAGACAATCCTGCCATCTCGTTCTTCTTACCTAACATGTCAGTCGACTCGATGAGGCTCTGGTCCAGATTTGCCCAATAGAGTCGTTTCTCCATGTAGTCTATAGTCAACCCTTTCACATTGCCACGGTCTCTCATCAGAGTCTTCCGGTGGGTTCCGTCCAGGAAGGCCCGTTCCAGGGTCCCCATGCCCCAGTCAGCAAAGTACATGTACCTGCAATAAGGGCAGACGTCATAGGTTAGAAACAAAAAAACAATGTATCAACACCACTTTGATGAATACAGTAAGATAGGACATAAATTACAGTACATTGATTGCAATGTCAGGAATCATGTATTTGAATTCACTTTGCTACTTTAAGAAGTTGATGCACCAAAAATATGAATACACTCATTTTTCTAAGCATTTTTTTGTCAACTCTTGCAATGCATGTCCGAACCGTTCCCAATCTGAAGTTACGACAATGCAGCGTAAAATGGAAAAAAACAACAACAGATTTTGTCAATTTGCATCTATGATATCGAACCAACTTGCTCCAAGTTCACATTTTGGTTAAAAAAAAATTTGGGACTTCAAAGGAACATGTCTCTTTTTTTACGGTCAAAACTAAATTTACCACCCAACAATTCTTTAAGGTTTCTATGACAATGGGCCATTTTCTGGGAACCAGTACCTTTGAAACTTTCATTGCAACCAAGGGCAAAATTGAGTGTAACCAGGGACCAACCATCTGGGATTTTCCAATTCTATCACTTAAATTCCTTTGAGTATATAGAACTATAATACAGGGTTGCACATATGATTTATATTTGCAGTTTATTATGTTTCCTTTGAAAAAAAGTGCATACCATAATGCCTCCTGGGTGCTAGACTAGGCATTACAAAAATTGTCTCTTTGGGAAATTATTTTAGACCAGCTTACACCCCTCCCTCCCTCCCCAATACCCATTGCCACCACCCACCCTTGTTCAGCTCTTTTAAGACGGACCCATAGTGTCTGACATAACACTCACCCCTCGCCGGGATCCAGTACCAGCCCGACGGGCTGCGAGATGTTCCGCCAGATCAGTACCCTACGGGAGTAGCCGTCCAAGCGGGCGACCTCGATTCGTCTGGTGGTCATGTCGCTGAAGTAGATGTTGTGAGCTATCCAATCGACTGCCAGACTGGTGGGGTTCTGTATGCCAAACTCTATCACGTCTTCGTGACCCGTCCCGTTCATGTATGCCTTGCTGATTTTCTGCAAAGGAGGAGGAAAGACGATTCGTCGAAGACATTAAACCCCATTTCGTGGGAGCAAATGTTTAGAAGGAAAGTAGTCAGATATTTTCAGAGTTGATATTACCTTTGACATCTTTTTTTACTTACCTCTCATCGTACCCCTCGACCCAGCACATCCCAACCGCCTCATCCCCCCTCCACCCACTCAATACTCACTCCCCCCCCCGCCTCCACTCAACACTCTCCAATGTAAATAGTATTTAATTTGGTAAAGTTTTACCTAACCTTTTAGTCACTGATATTTACACCAAACATAATTTGAACTTTGAAATCTACTTTGACATCTCATCCCT
>JAIPMN010013704.1:13948-35494 GCA_020650975.1 Apostichopus californicus | reverse complement strand
CCCCCCCCCCCCCCCAAGAAAGGGGAAAATTCATGCAGGAAATTAAGAAATGCTTGAATGAAAGCCATTAGTTCTTACTCGAATGTTGCAAAGAGTACCATGGTTATCAATCTTGATAAACCGCCATACTTGTATTCAATATATATAAATTTGTTAATTGTGTCATTTAATATGGAGCTAGTCCATTAGGCTAGAGGATTCAAAATTACTCTTGCATGTCAATTCTCTTGAAATTGTTATAGCTGTCAGCAATATTCTTGCAATTATTCTTCAAATTTTCCATAAATTTGCTGGTATAATTTTATGATAATACAAGAACACAGGTAATAGTGTTTATGATTCCATAAAGCTTGTTAACAGGGCAGTTCTGGTCAATGGATTGACCTGCAAACATATCCAAAGTAAATATTGTTCCAAGTGTTCTTAATGACTTACATGTCCTGTGACTATTTGCATCCTCATATTGATTTGACTTTTTCAGAAATGTTTGGGACAAGAAGATACTCGGTTGTCCTGTCGGGATTACCAATGCCAAATACTCTCGCAATGCACTCCTCTTCAATGTTGGTTTCGTCTGCAGTGCTCTGACAGACGTGACTGCATATGAACCTATTGTGAAGAAGTTAGCTAGATACTTGGTGCAGATGGAGGTAACTTGATCTTTCTTTCATACTATTTTTTTGCAAACAACTTATTAAATGCCTGTTTAGTCCTTGCTTGCCCCCCATCTCCACCCCCCCCCTCCAGACCTGTTGTCATAACAGAATAGGATAAGATAAACTTTATTGTTACAGAGGGTTCTGCTACTTGTTCAGTTTTACAGCAAATAATGTTATTAAAGTATAATAGTTTTTTTAAAAAGTCTGAAAGAAATTTTTATGAAAGTAAAATACAAACTTCCACTGTTATAACTTATATGTCACAATCGTCGCATGTATGTTTTCTTAGTTTCATACTTGAAGTTAAGTTAATAGCTGTTGATCAACTGCTGTTTCTTTTTATATATATTAAAATTGTTTTCACTTTTGAGATTTCTTACATTTTTTTTGCATATCTTTACATATATCTGTTATAAAATTCTTTCTCATTATGGAGCAGGAAAACCTTGTGATATTTGATGTGTAATATTTTTATACATTTGGCTGAATAAATAAATGAAATGAACTTCAACACAAAAAAACTGAGGAAAAAAATGGTCTCAAAATGAAATCTTTTCTGTGTTGTTTGTTGATATAATTAAACATTTGTTTGTTTCCAGGTTGAGAGAGGGTTTATTTCTGGAGAAGATTCCAAAGCTAAAATACCAGATATCCTCTCCCAGCTTCTAAACCAATTGAACCAGCATGGACAATGCTCTCTCTCTGTTGGTATGCTATAAGTTTTCATATTTTTGAATATTTATCTGTCCAGAGCAACAACTTAATATATTATATAAAATATTGTCAGGCTATAGAAATGGTTTATATTTCATAAGAGTTGGAAGATAACTTAAATGTTAATCTAACAATGAATTGAAGGAATTGGCAGTATTTGAACCAATTTTAATTTCCAATGAATATCAGTAAATGACAGAAAAGTGAAGACTATGAGTGGTCAGTTTCGTGGCCAAATTGTCTTTTCATTCTTGTCAAATCTCTCTCGCTCATCTTAATATCTTCCAGAATATGAAGTTTCTCACCTTTTAATTTTTCATCCATTGCTATATTGGCCCTTGGGACCTCTTTGTGTTGACTATTAACATAGAAACCTTGATGACAGCGTTCAATCTCTAGGCAGGCGTAGTTTTCAAGTTAATTAACTTAAATCATTTTATCAGCTTTTGCTTCTCTTAAGATAAGATACAATTCTTGTAAGATTTAGTACTCAGCAGTTGCATCAATGGTAGTGTCGTTCAGTAACGTAGGATTTTAAGGTCTCAATGTGACATTGTTGGCCAATTGTGAAGGAATTCATTTTGGTTTTACCCTGCAAAGAAAAAGACGAGATTATATATTTCTGTTGCTATTTTCTTGCAGATGAATCCAATACAATCCATCTAAAGATTGTGCATTCTAACGCAGAGGTGATCACCGTTAACGATCATCACGTTCCCATGTTTCTGACCAATGCCGATGTCTTGGACTCAAGGAAATGGGACTTAGCCACCCAACAGGTAAGAGTACATACAGTACATGTGGTTAAACACATAATGACAGATTTACATGAAATTTGCCATGTTTGCAAATAGTATATACAAAATCTAATATAAAATATGTAATATCATTAAATGTAGAATATGTCATATTGGTTATATGTAATATTTGTTAATATGTTGGCCTCTGTTGTACATTTTATACCCAGTTGCATGACTCCCTTTCCCAATTTCAGCTTGCAAATCATTTTTGTAGTCATAGCTACCAAATATACTTCTGTTAGGTTTCAAATCATCTATTCACTCCCGTACATTCTGGTTTAGAGATGTACCGGATATCCTGTCCGGCCTGACGACGCTGAAAAAAGTATCCGGTTCTGGCTCTGGCCAGTTTATATTTGAAATCTGCCCAGAATTATCTCTTAAGAAGATGTTGGTAGCAACCTAAAATTTGTGGTCATTGAGTATTGTTTCTGACAACTATGAACTTGTTACGAAGGAATGTAAACAACGAATGTAAATTGATCTAAATTTCCTTCTCTCACTAAATTCCGAGCATATTCAGAATCCTCAGTTTTATGAATATTATTTCACTGGTTTCATTTGCCCTTGGAAAAATATGGTCCGGCTGGACTTTATCCAACTTTATATCCATATTCTGGATGATATTATCAAACAATCACATGTTTCTCATTAAGCAGGTAAAAATCTCTCACACTTGTGAATACAAAAAGTGTCAGCAATTGGGACTTCTTTTTTCAATTTCACAAACTTTTTGAGTTATCTTGAAAAATGAGAAAATCTAACCTGATCTATTTGAACGGTCCATTCAAGTGAATCCCCTGTACTTGGAAGTAATAAGGCAATATGCTTCATACATATTTACCTTCATTATAACATTCACTGCTAGAGAATTCCTATGAGCCCTTGTCTTACATGGGCTTATTCAAGTTTTAATTGGTTTTGCCAATTTCTGCACAGATCTCATATTTTGTATACCATAATCATGGTATTTATTTCATTTCTGGTTTTGGTTTTTGTCTTAATAAAATTAAGTATCCCAATTGAAAACCATGAATGTCTTTTCTGCCATTTTTTGTAGTACTGATACAGTGATACATAGAAGACTATTGACATAGATCGATTTGTAACGTTCATAACATATATCGTAAGCAGTGTGGGAATCGATTTCATGCTAATATATCGTCCTACCATTCATTGGCTTTGATATGGTGCAGATGAAGATCCTAACATTATTCTTGGGGAAATTTTGTACATGTTTAGCTTTGTCACTATAGCACTCTAGCTTTTTTTGGTGGATGTTTTAAGAAAATTGGGAAGTGGTCACTCATGTCTGTGTCAACAATACCAGATTTATATTTGCCATTTATGGTTGTAAATATGTCATAAATTAATGAACTAGTTGTAGCCTTTATTCATGTTGGCTAAGTTATGGCAGGGTAGAAGGTTCTTTGCATTGTAAAGATCATCTGCAACATTGAATTACCTCTCATCTTGTTTCATTCTATTTTTATTTTCATTTTTATTTTATACTCTAGATTTTACCTCATATTGATGGTATCAACCATGTGAAGACAATAACAGCTAAAGCAGGGATTGAACTCAGTGTATCAAAAATATGTCTGCAGAATCTAATGTAAGTGAGATGTTTCCCTAGGTCTATTGCACAATCATGTGAAAGACTGCCTGAATTACAGGTTTTCCTATTTCACAGTGTTAAATATCTCACTGACTGAGATTGTCGTGGAAGTATGTGTTCTAAATGGCTAAACAAACGCCCAAGCAGTGTTGGCACTGTGGTATATCCAGTAATTTGGGGTCACTCTAATAAATACTTTGGTGTTGTATTACCAACAAATGAGTATTGTAGCATGGCTGGGTTATTGTTGGTACAGTGAAACTCCCCAGAGGTGTTTGATGCCTTGACGCACTGTCCACCCCCCCCCCCCGCATCACCCCCATCCACTACCTCCCTTTATCAACTGTTTCTTCTTTTACCCCAAAGACTAATCCCTGGACCCTCAAAGTTGTAAGTTTGACCAAAAATTGTTTAACAAAAAATTAATTGATCTAAATTTTGAAAACTACTGTAATGAGTTATTGACAATGTATGTAAAATTCATATTTTTAGCACCAGGAAATGTTCTTTTCTTCCTACAGAGCTTATGGTGTCATCAAGATAATACCTGTCTTTCAGGTGAGTCTAGAATCCTTTGTATGAAGTCCACCAGCTTTTTTAACCTTAAAATAGTCTAACGATTTTGAGAAAGATAAAGTTACAGATGAAAGAATCCTAATGCTTTCATTGGTGTTTCCATACGTATGTTAATCGAATGTACCAATTGAATTTGTGAATGAGGGTGTCATTGCTATGTTTTTAGTGTAGTAGGTACGATCCTGATGCTGTAAACATCTGCCAACATTGAAAGATCTTTGGACATGTAAGGTTAGGTTTAGCCTTAAAAGGTGAAAACTGTGAAAGCCCCATAATTTGATCTTTGGACCTGTAAGGTTAGGTTTAACCTTAAAAGCTACAAACTGTGAAAGCCGCATAAGTGGATCTTTGGACCTGTAAGGTTAGGTTCAACCTTAAAAGGTACAAACTGTGAAAGCCGCATAATTGGATCTTTGGACCTGTAAGGTTAGGTTTAACCTTAAAAGGTACAAACTGTGAAAGCCGCATAATTGGATCTTTGGACCTGTAAGGTTAGGTTTAGTCTTAAAAGGTGCAAACTGTGAAAGTCGCATAATGGGATCTTTGGACCTGTAAGGTTAGGTTTAGTCTTAAAAGGTGCAAACTGTGAAAGTCGCATAATTGGATGTTAAAGTGAGACACGTAGCCAACTCCGAGAAATGCTACAAGATTTCATCAAATACTTCATCAAAGAGCTATATATAAATAAAAACATGTTTTTATTTGAGAAGTGCGTCAAGTAAAACATTGGCACATCCATCAATAAGTTATTTTATCAATGTTATGGGTTAAATAAGGTTATAGGGGAATGTTATTGGTAAATAAAAATGAGAATTCCTCCTCATACAGAAATTCACCGTCTCTGTTAAAGATAAATTTAAAGCCCCCCCCCTTTGGTTGGTGTACTAGTATGTCCCTTCATATGCAGAACAAAGGACTTTGGGTCCTATATCCTCTGGTAGTGAACATAATCAGTTTTTGTGTATGCATGCAGCCATTAGAATTTTTGTGTAAAATTTGATAATCGGTTATTGCATCTTTGCTAGATAGTCAGTAGAATTATTCACTGAACACAAAAACGTCGATTGTAATCCTAACCAAAACGGTTCTGCCACTTGTGTTTGTACTGTGACATCATGTATTGGAAAAGCACCGACAGCCTCCTGACACATCCATAAAATTTTAGACTTAGAAGTATCTCTCGAAGAAGAATATTTTTGAGGGGTTTTCTGGGGATGACCATTCATCATAAAACATTGCTCAGAAATATAAGCTGAATAAAGCAGATTGGGATTTATATTTCCTTCATGAAGGATTCTAGAGCTGAATATAACAGATTGGGTTTATATTTCCTTCAAGAAGGGTTCTAGAATTTTTCCGATAAATGTGTACCCCTTGTTTGATTGTATATCTATTTAATCATCTGGCATTGTTTTTTTAATTTAATTTTATATATTTTTTTGGTTATTGTCATTCCAGTACACCAATGTTTATCTGCTGCAGCCAGACGTTAATAAAGTCGTAGAAGATAATCAGTTACTTGAAGATTGTATCAAATATGTCACCTTAGAAGGTCAGTAACCAAATGAATTCCTTTTCTCCTTTTTTAAAGTCACTGTCTCATGCATGATGTTGAATAAATTAAGGACTTGTAAAATTTAAGTTTTCACTAATGTGGTACTTACAATGAATACGGTGGCAGCTTTAGGATTGTTAGCAAAAGAGGGATCTGGGAGACAAGTATCAGCAGATTTCCTGTGAGTTGCCATAACAACTTAAATGATCGTATGTCTCATTCATGGTGTTGTATGAAATAAGGACTTGTAACATTTAAGTTTTCACCATGTGATACTTATGATGAATAAGGTGGCAGATCTTTATCCAGGATTGTTAACAAAAGAGGGATCTGGGAGACAAGTATCGGTAGATCTCCTGTGAGTTACCATAACAACTTAAATGATCGTCTTCTTGGTGTCATGGGGATTTGTCCGGGTTTGGCATTCATAGAGTATATTTACCAATGTTCATGGGCTGTTGCCAGATACAAAAATTGCAGAAGTTGCCTGGAAGATTGTGCAAACGTTTACTGCCTTCTGTATGTAGGCTCTCTGCAGGGCTGGAAAACCTTGCGAACCGTCCGAACCAGGTTCCTGGGAAATCCACGATGCTCGCGGGAAATCCAGCCTGGCTGGAGAAAAAAAAAATCTGGAAAAATTAGAAAACAAAAACGGGACGAAAAATAATAAGAAAATACGAAGGAAATAAAAAAGTACATCTGTAAAAGACAAAAAATAAAATTTCACAAGAAAAGTTTCAGAAACAAACGAAAATGTTGAGAGAGTGTGCTTGCAGTTTTAGTCACAATACCAACAAGTAATGATGTGTCCCCAACCCACTCACAAGGGCAATGTCAATGGCTATTTTCTCACACTTCAGGGTATACACATCAGTTTCGTGACAATTTATATTCAAAATGTTGTCAGTATTTTGCATCTTCGACTGCGAATTTTTTATCACCAGACAGCAAAAACACAAAAAAAATTCCCGGGGGCCTTCGCCCCGGGACCCCCACAAGGGGTTCTACCCCTTGACCCTACCAGGGCCCTAAGGCAGGCCCTATGCCATTTCGCTCGGTGTGTTCACTGCACGAACACCGGCGGGAAATCAGCAGTTGTTTTTAGTGTGTTTGCGGGAAATTGAACAAGGTTTTCCTACACTGGCTCTCTGTACTAAGAACTGTGTATTGCTTTGCATATCGCGGTATGAATATTTTTAAATTTAGTGAAAGGTTGTTTCAAATGTGTCACCATGAAAAGTGAGATTAATCCTTATCAAGTGTCTATTCCTTCACGTCAGGTATTTTTTTATCAAAAGAATAGTTTAACTTGTCCAGTATTTTAGAGAGCATTGAACTCTTTATTTCAGTGAATAAAGCAAATTTTGTAGGAGATTGTGCTAAAGTCGCATGAATAAATTTAGTTTATGATATGCAGATATGTAAACAACTGTCACAAGTAGTGAAAGAGAAGTACGTTGAATGGTGACGGCTTCTAAATACTTTCCATCTACTCTCAGGTCACGATCCACCCTCGGCTAGATCCATTCTTCAGCTCTATTGTGCACTAGGTCCAGGAACAACTGTCAGGGACTTGTGCCTAAGACATGATCCTAAGTCCTTAGGGGTTGATGAAAGGTGAGAGAATGCATTTGATTTTCATCTCATCAAAGTTTGTTTGGGATGATAGTAAGCGCGCATCTTGTTAGGTTTAATCTCTTGTAATCTAAGAGGGGGAAAATGAGCACAGTTATCTGTTTATTTTCCCACAGCTGTGGATGTCCCTTGGTATTTAACTATCTCGTCACACAAAATCTTTGAACTTAAAAAAAAATACAGTGATCGCACTTTTGCTTATACCTGTCAGAACAAGTAATTGTTGCTTGGGCTAATTACAGGCTGAGTGCACCATGCAGCTAAAACAGAAGAGGATAATTTTAACGGATGAAGCAGATGCAGCCAGAATTTTAGTCTTGATATTTTATAGTCCAAGAATAAAAGCAACCTTTTGAGTGCTAGTAATGTTTCTACAAGGGTTCTGGGTTTATCAAGATATTTCACCTTCATTATATTTTCAATCTCTAGAATGCTGCCTTAAGGTTAAACCAATGATGACGTCAAATAGTGCTCAGTGCAGGCCTAAATGTTATTGTTAACCCATTGTTTGATCAATGCTAATAACTCAACAAAAGCCAAGTTCTTTTAAACTTCAGATAAACAACAGAGCATGGAAGACATCCAAGACCATTCGTCCTCGACAAATATGTCCTGCATTGTTAGCACGTCATTTGATGCCATAAATGATTTTAAGTTTTCCTATTAAGTTTTGTGTTGAATCTGAGGAACTGACCTTAATGGTCTATGTATTTATAGACTAACCAGTCCAGTCATTTTATTTGATGAACCTGAGCAGTTTCTCAAAAAATTGAAAGTGTTCTAGAAATACAACTTTGTACCGATAAACAGTGTTCTTTAAAGCTGTCTACGACGTATCAAAGTTAATGTCATATTTAAAATTTGTCGAAGTAACAGACTGTCTTGTTTTGTCAACAGGAACCTGATTCAATTTGGAGTGGTCAGAGGGTTGATCAGGAGACTGGTCCCTCATCCAGTGAGGGTAGGGGGCAGGAAGGGTGCCAAACTTGACAGGTAATAATAATCAGGAGGAATACATTCATTTTCATGTAGCTTGCATCATCAGTTTCACCACAAATACTACAGGTATATGCTTCAGAATATGATTACAGTTGAGCAAATTTTAAAGGCAAGATTGAGAAATTTGGTAACGGTTATCCTCTCTTCTGGGACTGTGGTATGGAGAAATTGTGAGCTATCATTTTCACCAAACTGATGCTTAGGCAGTGCATGGTGACAGAAATGAACAAAGCAAACTTATCAACAACAAAAAAGGGTACAAAAGATGGAATTGTAATAGTCTGACTATTAGTGCATCATAGTGTTAATGATTAACAGGGCAAATCTGTGAGGACTTTTCCTGGTTGTCGCAAGGAAAACCAGGTCTTAACTTTGTGGTTGTTTGAACAGCAAATTTGATAGTCCGATAAAATGTTGCCAAAAAAAAACAAGAACAAACAATATATTCACTGTAAGAGAGGTGTGTTGGTTTTGGTGGCTAGAGCCCCAGCTAATAGGCCAGTAGAATTTCCCATTTGGGTGGATCATAGGCTTAGCAACCACTAATTTTTTTTTTTTTTAAATCTCCAAAGTGATGTCGGGTAATACCAATTGATCGTATTGACCTATTTGAGATTACTCAGTTCAAATGCGATCTCAATTGGATGTAAACGGCTAGTCCTCTGTCGACGACCACCAACAGCTGTTGTTGGTCGTCTGAACGGAAATTTGTTTGTCTTGGAAGTTCGTTAACTATTAGCCGATTTAATCATGTCGCTTCTTCTTTCTTAAGCAAATATATGGACGAGAACATTTCTATAATAGTCACAATTTTAAATGTGGGTATCACATTTTGCATTCAATGTTACATCTGTTATTCTTTTCAAGATATATCTCTTTTCTGAAATGTTTCTTTTGTTGGCAAGAGTAGATACGAACGACCTACAAATGATATCTCAAATATTTTGCCCTCTAAAGGTATATGCAAGGTGATATGGACCTCGATCAGATCTGTTGCAAGACGGGAATACCTCACGAGGAACTCGAAAGCCAAATACAGAGTGACCCAAATATCCATGTTTGTTGGAAGTGAGAGTTTCATCATTCAACCAAAATATGGAGAAGCTGGTTTTTGCCCGTGAGAAATGTGCTACTTCTCAGACGGATCCTTATTTCGCCGATTATAAATGGAATCTTTCCGTCGTCCACACTTGCCAGACCGTAGGATGTGCCCTGTTTTTTGAGGTTTTTGGCGATCGCGATAAAAACATTCAGCAGTCACTAATCCTGTTGGAAGTATTCCAGAGTTTCTGTTAACTGTGTGTTTTATGTGAGTACTTGTGAAGTGTGAGGACAGCCTTCATCTTTCAAGTACTGATGGTATAAGACATTGGTCTCATGAGGAGCGGTACCAATGTGATTTTTTCATCTGGTGGAAATCTCTCATTGTTGTAATGAATCACTGTTATATTTCAAAAAAGAAAACTGACTCTAAAACGTTTTTTCCTCGACGGAGATTATACAGTGACTCGAGTCACCGACTTGACTGGAGTCGTGAAAATAAGTGGCGATGACTCAACTCTCCTGTGGATGAAGTAAACTTGTTACAAACTCTGTCATCTCTATCAGTGATCATAAGTGAGATAATGTGTTATGGATTTAAAAGGTCTAGATTTTACATTTTGGTATTTGCTAGAAATTCGTCTAGGATATCATCTATTGCCTGTGTCATTGAAAAAAAAAATGATCACGCCATGTTGGTCGAGCGTTCAGTTGTTGTGACTTGTTATTACTTTTTGCATCCAATTAAGCCATTTGCCAAATTTTTTTTTTCTTCCAGTAATGGCAAATGGTATAAAATCTGTATATAATATAGATATATGAAAAAAGATTTGAAACATGTTTTTTTGTGAGTATATAAGGTGACGGCCATATACTCCCTTGGACTAATTGCTTTGTGAGTAAGAAGTTCACTTATCACTTATCCTGTGTTGCCTGAAGTTCATTGTATGTCATTGCTTCTAGCTGGGCAGTTTTGCTATTAAGTTCCTCAAGTCCCCAAACCCTGTACACTAGAGCACACACTCATGTTGACTTGTTAAAGCAGCATTTTGCGTCCTTTTCTATGATTTTTCTCAACCTCACTGACTCCACTATGCCATAACGACACGACATACATAACTAGCTTATTTATTTAAATCTTACTTCAAATGGTGGCATAAAAGTCGAAAAATTTGCAACTTTCAACTTTCTTTTTCTCCAAGATATTTTCCGTTGGGATCCCAATAAACCTCGCCCATAATATGAATATTTAAACACTACGAACGTCATTGACCAATACGTAATACAACACCAAGCTTGATTTGTGTACAGTCTATATGGCAGTTGTACCAGGGAGTTCCATAACAACTCCCTGGTTGTACCTACGCAAAGTCTTGAATCTATTTTTAGCAACGGCTCATAACTAAACCTGCATCTCTGATTGGTTGAATTCAAACTAGTGGGTTTGGGGGAACTGTATGCGATTAATTTTAAATGTGGAATTTGTCGTGATTAAAGTGACTGGAGTACTTAGTCTAACCCAAAGACCATGATGTCAGTTCCTCATATGCAGCATAAGTCCGACTACAAAAACAGAAGGCTTTGTACGGAACTAAATATTACGTTTACAGTGCATTAATTTTTTTTGATGGACAAGTGGTGTTGAATGTCAGTCATCCAAGGGTGCTCTATTTCTCATATGAAATTCAAATAACCTGACTTGTTTGACTTCCTGGGTAAAATTAAGGAGAAAAACCTGTTTGTAGATGCCCATGTAGGCCTACCATCATCCATCCCCTCAACCTTAAAGGAGCATTCCTGAGATGCAGCAGATTTTAAAGATTGCTGAATTCTTGCACACTAGAAATACTATAAAACCATTACCAGCACTCAATATATTCTTTTCTCACTGACTATGGCATATAAAGATTGAAATTCTTTTACGTCAGCCATTTAGTGCACAAGGAATATAGGAGTAATTCACCTAGCACTTCTGTGCTACCCTGCACCATCATAGTACTTGTGGGATTTCTATGAGTGTGAGGTCAAGGTTATGCTATCACCTTCTGCATTCCTCTCCCCCCCCCCTTCCCTTTCTTCCCCTTTCATCTCCCTGACCCCCCCCTCCCCCATCACTTCATCTTTTGTACTGTCACTGTTCTATAAATATTGAAATGAATTAATGTGAGGAATATAAAATATCACCTGCCTGTCTTAATCATATCATCTTTGATAGTCTACGATTATGCACCAACCTGATACAATAAGAAGGGTACATTTTACAGTCTCTTTGGCAGCCAGAGTGATGTTGGAAAGTGAAAGCATGAATACATACTTCATTCACATGAAGGTGGAGATGGTAGTCAACCGTGGATTTGTTTCAAGGAATACTGACCGCAGAGCATCTACAGTACAAAACTTCAACAGTTGCCTGTGGCATGAAACTAAGCACTTCTTAGAGAGTTGGGATAGGGGAAGGCCACTACTGCCAAACTTACATTACAATATTACAGGTGGAAAAGAAGACTACAATTCTTATAGAGAAACAGGGCGGGTGCATTATTTATCCTGATCCCAAGGATCAGTACCAGTATGCTTTGCCCGAGTTCAGTGTTCCATGCAAGCTAGGGGGTTTATTAGTGAATGGGATATGGCCAAGCTTTTTGGGGGGTTTAATCTGCTAGAGCTGGCAACTGATATCATGTGCCAGACCTTAATATAATGAATAAATCATGAACAATGTCCTTTACAAATCATTTTGTGGAATACTTTTAAACCAAATTGTGACACTTCCTCGACTGAACATACCCTACTTAAATCACATCTGTTTGAAAGGGTTTAACAAACTTCCTTTTTGTGGGTATGTTTTTATCTTACTGTTGCACAGCTGATTCAAAGATTTTATGATGGTGAATGCGTCTATAAATTTATGGATTTGGAATTGAACGTACGCTATTATACAACACCTAATTGTATTCTGGTCATTTGATTGGTCAATTGCTCGTTGATTGCATGCAAAATCCGCTCTATTCCACTCTATGAAATAGAACCATGGGTTATACTTTTTTGGTAGCACATTTTTCAATGGTAAGAGAGCAGAGAAACATGTCTGTTCAAAACAATCTGTTGCATGAGTGCATTTTACCCATCTTAATATAATATGTTGTATAAAACAAATAATGAATGGTTTCCATTCGTGCAATAGTGCAAATATTTCATGAGTTGAAAGATGTTATTTGTTCCATTCAACTCGGCTGCGCCTCGTTGAATGGAACATTCCATCTTTCAACTCATGAAATATTTGCACTATTGCACTCATAACCATTCATTATTTGTATACCAATTGTCCATCAACTACCAGTGATAGTGGAAGTCTGAAGGCTGTGCATCCCATCGTCCAATTAGCCATATATCTTTATGTATCAGATCCGCTACTATTGAAAATATCCCACAACTCAATACAAGACGAAGATAAAGATAAGATAATAATATTCATAACAGTGGTAAGTTAACTTGACTTTTCTTTAAAAGTTACACATTTTTGTTAGGCTGATTTTTCTCCAAAAAAAAAACAATACTGCCCAATTCATTTAAAGCGTGAGGATGTGTTTTCAAAGGATACTTCCTGTAAAGACGTACATGTTTGGTAAAACTTGTTAGGCCTAGGCTAGCCCAACTCGGTGTTACTTGTTGTTAGGCCTACTATAGGTTATGACTAGCCTAAGTTTGGCTACATTCAATAACAAAGTCGCGTGTAATTTAGGGTCAAAGCTTTCTGGAGTTGAATCTACTTGAGCTTGCAACTGTTATCATGCGACAGACCTTTATGAATTGATCATGAACAACGTCCTTTACAATTCATGGATTACATTCAATTGTGGAACATTTTTACCAAATTGTGACACTCCCTTGACTGACCGTATCCTATGCACCCTACTTAAATCACACCTGTTTGACAAGTTTCAACATACTTTCTTTTTCTAATTGCCTATTAGAGCTTTTGTGTGTACAGTTTGTTTTTATCTTACTGTTGTACAGCACATTTTTTATCGTGATCCGCTTTATAAATTTATAGATTTGAACGTACCCTATCAATAGTCCATCAACTACCAGTAATAGTGCACCCCACCGTCCAAGTTAGCCAAGTATAACTTTATTTATAAAATCGCTACTGTTGAAAATATCCCGCTACTCAAGATAAGATAATAGTCAAAACAGTGGTAAGTTTACTTGATTTTCTTTTAATTTACACATGTTTGTTAGCCTGAGTTTCACAAAATATACCACCCCCCCCCCCAAAAAAAAATACTGCCCTATTCATTAAAAGTGTGAGGAGTGTTTTCAGAGGATACCTCCTGCGAAGACGTTAATGTTTGGTAAAACTTGTAAGGCCTAACCCAACTTAGTGTTACTTGTATGTAAGCCTAAGTTAGGCTACATGCAGTTACAGTCGTGTATAATTTTTGGTCAAACGTATGGACAAACCTTAGGAAAGGCCTACATCCTGCAGTAGTACTAATAGTAGCCTACCAGAGTAGCAGATTGAATTCCACAGAATCATAACATTAGTCAAATGTTAGTCAAAATTTCAGTGGATAGGAGAAGCAGTAGCCTAACTACAGTAGTCACAGACCTAGACTTATCTTGCAACCATTTTGCAAAGCATTCTAGCTACCACTGTTGTTAGGTCTAACTTAATACTAAGTCACACATATGTAAATTTGTGCAACCATTACCTTGTTCAGATGTAGTTTCACCTGATTTTGGGTAAGTGAACTTATGCTACTGTAGCTATGATATTTTATGTAAAGGGGGGAGAAACAAGTTGTCATGATCTAAGTTAGGGATGGGTATATGTGGAAGGATTGGTGTCCATGGAAATGACATCAAAATTGATGGGACATCTCCAGAGTCAGGACTGATCAAAAGAAAAACAAGCAAAGTTTGCATACTTGTAATACAGAATGACTTTTAGCATTATCCGAAGTAATAATCATGACAGATTAATGTAACCAAGTTTTTTCTCAGTAAAATTTGTGCATTTGTACAAGGTTTATTATAAATTTAGTAATTTACAGTCTTGGGATAACCGACATACATTGCAATTTGAACAGTTCATGATTTTGTATTTTTAGTCTTTCCTGCAAACTCTGGGGGACAACCTACACAATTTCTTAAAAACATGATCCCAGAATTTATTTATGATCATTTTTTTTGATATCATAGCATCATGGCTTCAATGACCAAAGTTCACAGGAGAGCCCTAGACAAAGCCCTTCCGGAACTCTGTCAAGATCTTGATGTGGACCAAGTTATCATTCCCTTAATTGCTGCTGGAATTTTATCTGATGAAAACCAGGAAAACCTTGGTGCAATACCAACCAGAACCGCTAGAGCTAAAGAATTGGTCCGAATATTGAAGACCAAAGGAGATGCCGCATGGCAAGCATTGCTTGATGGACTTCAGGAGGAACAAAGCTTTTTGGTGGATATCTTAAAGCAGCATAAAGCGAGTGCCCAGAATGAAATATCAGAAGGTGGGTTTTATATTGTTGGCAATTTTAAGCGACAAGCTTTCTTTTAATTTGCTGTTCAGTGGCAGATTTGACAGAGCAATTTTAATGTAGAATTACTGGTCAGGTGCATTATTCACAAGGTGATCTCAGGCTAAGGTGACCAGAAGTCCCTAATTTCCCGGGGACAGGCCCCGGATTTTGTTTATCGTTTCTTGATCGACCGTGTCTCCTGGTTTCGTGTACTACCCCTGGATTGTTACATACGATTTTCCCCAGAATTGTCCCCAAATTTGTTCAAAGGCCCCAAATACTGTCAGTCTGTACCAGCTTTCAAAGTTATAGACCTGTCACAGAAACTTCATTCACACTCACAGATAAATGCAAGCATACTGTATCACTAATTTGTCTGCATTTATTCATATTCAAAGCATGTATGTTTCTGGAAACGTACAGTATAGTAGTTCTATTTAAAGGGAAAAGATCACTTCCTGTTAAAATATCCACAAGTTTTGGGCATTCCATTTTACGCTTAAGCCCAGTTGTTTCTGAAGGAGGTAAAGATTTCTACCTTTACCTTGGGGGCATTTGAGTTTTGAGTGAATCATCTTCGTTGACTACATTATCATCAAGTCTATTTCGACGGATGCAAAGCACTTGAGTATCTTTGTGCTTAGGACTTGGTTACCTGTTGTCAAATATGTGGATATTCTGAGAGAACTGCTAAGCCTCATTGCTTCAAATGCGACCGCCTTTATCCACTCGGCCACAGTACCGGTCTATCATCGTTAACTGTTAACATCGTTATGGAAATGTTGTTTTGTTATGATAATGCTTTTCCTGCTTTCTTCTTACAGGTGAGAATGAAGTTGCAAACATCATTCAGCCTGGCACAATAATAAATCCAGACGCACTGGTCACAGATCAAGATCTCAATAAAGTTGCCGAAGGGCTCGGACCCGAGTGGAAGAAAGTCGCTAAAGTTTTAGGGTTGAAGCCACAACAGATATATCAGTGTGAAGCAGATAATCCTCTCTCAGTCCACGACAAGATCTTTGACATGCTGAACAAATGGAAGAGGAAACTCCGTAAAGATGCAACAAGGCGTCAGCTGGTGAACGATCTAGCCAAGATAAGTGACGTAGATCCAATCGCTTATGAATTCATGCTTGATTCGGAATGAAAAAATTTTGACGGGACATGTTTTGGCGAAACGACTCAACGACTCATATCTGTGTGTTATTCATTGAGACAACATAACGAATATTCAATGTTTATTTTACAACCGGAATATCAATCACAAATGACATGACACAAAAGTTTCAGTAATCAAATTTGAGGCGCCATAGTGTCGGGGGGGGGAGGGGTGAGGCAAGCCTGGTCAAGCTGTGATCCTGCAGGTTTTAGGCGAAAGTTTCCCTCTACCGTTTTAGAATTGTGGTCTTGTAGGCCAGAGACTTATAGTGGCAGACTAACTGGAAGGACTTATTCCACTATGACTTGTCATGAGTTCTTTCCTTGGGGGTGGGGTGTCTTTGTAGCAGATTTGATTTCTGTTTTTTACAATGGGTCAGCTGCAATTGATGTTTCAGATGCACGGCACCTCACACAGCTGCCTTGCAGTATTAATGAGGTCAGATACCAAGGTACATGAACTGGCGGGGCCAGGAGCGGGGCTGCCCGCAACGATTACATCCCTGCCTCGTAACTCTCTGAACACTCATCGAATAGGTGTGTCTGCCCACGAAGGTCACATGGATATAGGGTCTATGCCTTGCATTGTGTTGCCATCCATTCCTCGTAACCCTTGGGAACTTAAAGAAAACTAAAACTAACAATGGGTTCAGCACTAAACTAAGTAATCCAACCAACTTGATTGATGAACCTTGTGTGATGAAGGGAAATTTTTGGTAAAACAAGAAATGGTAGTAAATTGTAAAGTATGGACAGATGAGAAGTTGTTGGTATATGGCATATGAAAGTTATTGCTGTCTATAAATTCATCCTTTAAATATTGACCTAAGTATTAAAGAAATATATTAGAGTTTTATTTTTCTTTCTGCATTGACAAATCTGTCAGGCAAATCAATGAAACATTAAAATTTGAATTTACATGTGTATTATATATGTATATTTTACTTTAATGACTTTCCCACTGACAATGTCTTGTGAATCAGATTTTACTACCGCACATGATTTATATCTCACTTTAATTTACAGTTCTTTATAGCAATAATCACAATTTTCACAATTCATTGATTTATTCAAAACCAGAAAGCCATTTGGCTTTGTGATTCCTTGCCATACAATTTGCTCAAACTTCAAAATAATTATCTGTACATTAAAAGCAAGAGTATGAAGCAGATTTCATCACCTGGATGCCAGGTTTTTTTCATTGAAGACCTATAGAACGCCCCTTCACAGCACCTAACTGAACTGAATTTGACCAAACTATGTACATCAAAATAAAACCATAGCATTGGAGAATTCACAGATTAATTGTAGCTAAATTTAAAGTTTAATTTTGGAGTTATCATGTTTAAAAGGTTTCAGACTTTGATGCCTGTTGACCTCATGTGACCAATTTTCAATAGGATTCTTGCAATCACCAAGCTGGATCTACATACTAAGTGTGAAGTTCAAGAAAGATGTACTTCTTGTGTTATCGTGTTTACTGTTTACAAGATTTTCTGACGTTCACTGAATGGTGACCCCAAATGACCTTTGACCTCCACTAATTTGAATAGGGTTCTTGTACTCAACAAGCTGAATCTGTTTACCATGTATGAAGTTCAACAGAGATGTTCTTTTTGAGTTATCGTGTTCAAAAAGTTTCATACTTGACCACTGTTGACCCCAAATGATTATTAAACTTCACAGAAGACAATCGGCTTCTTGTACTCAATAAGACAGATCCAAGTATGAAGTTAATCCACCATTAACTGTTTTGGTTACCGTGTTTACAAGAATGTGTCACATACATACACACACGCCATCACCAACGCATAGATTCCTTTTGCCTCCGGCAAGGAATCAAAAAGGCAAAATTATTGCTCTGTGTTAATGCGGATAAGAGTGTCTAGATTATCTGTTTACAGTTTGAATGTGGGAAAATATTTTATTGATTTGTTTCATTGCTTGTAAGAAATTTCATTTTGTTTTGCTTTCATTCTTACCAACCTTTTTTTTTATATGAAATAACACGCATGAAATGTTTCAAGTTTACACTACTTAGTTCACTACTACAAGCCAACCAAAAAATAGGAGTATTTTCTAGTCTGTGCTTTTTTTGAGTCTGGTCTTCCCAGTTGGAGGTTCTGTAGATTGTCATATATTGTCATATTTGTTCATAAAAATAACAAATATCAGGGCTGAAGTTTTATAATCATGATTATGGTAGCCTCTTTCTATGCAATTTTAATAGTTTATCAACTCCCAAGCCAAACAATAATATTTCTGAGAATTTCAAGTTAATCCCTTTGAAAAAGATCACCCAGAGCTTGGGAGTTTAAAGACATGGACCATTAAACTGAATCATGCATGATTCTTCAGATCGAGGTTAAAGAATAAGAAGGACAGAAGGATAAAAGTTTGAAAATTGTTTATCAACTCCATGAGTCTGGGTCTTCAGGAGACAAATTATAGAAAAGACAAAAGATGGCAAAGTACTTTTCAACTTACATTTTCTTTAACAAAAATCATTGAGAACAAATCATAAAAGCCTCTTCTGTTTAAGGTAGATGATATACTGGTGTAAAACCCTCTCCAAGAGTGTTTTACAACAATCAATGTAGAGTAATTAGTGATAAATTAAACACGATACCATAGAATCCATAGATCCCCACTTAGAACATTATATCCATAAACGTTGACAAAAGTTGATACCAATCGGAGAACAATATACCACATTGCCGTGACGGCAATGTTGTATAAACGAGTCACTCGTTTCAAAAGAAGTCTCTCAGAGTCTCTGCAGAGTCAAGAAAAGTACTGGTAGTCATCTTAAATATCTTGTAAAAAATACCAACAAAATGTCGGCAATTGTCTCAAAAAGCTAATTGTTATGGTCTGCTATGGACATTGGAGTATATCTTCACTGTGATCATGTATGACTGTCCTACTCTAACTCATTTGTATGTACTCAGTACACATCTCTACACGTTACATGTGTTTTGGGGTGGGGGTTAGGTGGGAATTAATACTAACAACCCTTATGAAGTGTGCTATCACTGTGATCATGTATGACTATCCTACTCTTACTCATTTGTATGTACTCAGTACACATCTATACATATTACATGTGTTTTGGGGTGAGGGTTGGGTGGGGATCAATAGTGACAACCCTTATGAAGTGTGTTATCACTGTGATCATGTATGACTACCCTACTCTTACTCATTTGTATGTACTCAGTACACATCTATACATATTACATGTGTTTTGGGGTGAGGGTTGGGTGGGGATCAATAGTGACAACCCTTATGAAGTGTGTTATCACTGTGGTCATTTATGACTATCCTATTCTTACTCATTTGTATGTACTCAGTACACATCTCTACATATTACATGTGTTTTGGGGTGGTGGTGGGGATCAATAGTGACAACCCTTATGAAGTGTGTTATCACTGTGATCATGTATGACTGTCCTACTCTAACTCATTTGTATGTACTCAGTACACATCTCTGCATATTATATGTGTTTTGGGGTGGGGGTGGGATGGGGATCAATAGTGACAACCCTTATGAAGTGTGTTATCACTGTGGTCATTTATGACTATCCTATTCTTACTCATTTGTATGTACTCAGTACACATCTCTACATATTACATGTGTTTTGGGGTGGGTGGGATGGGGATCAATAGTGACAACCCTTATGAAGTGTGTTATCACTGTGATCATTTATGACTGTCCTACTCTTACTCATTTGTATGTACCTGTACTCAGTACACATCTAAACATAATACATGTGTTTTGGGGTGGGTGGGATGGGGATCAATAGTGACAACCCTTATGAAGTGTGTTATCACTGTGATCATGTATGACTGTCCTACTCTTAACTCATTTGTATGTACTCAGTACACATCTACAGTATACATATTACATGTGTTTTGGGGTGAGGGTTGGATGGGGATCAATAGTGACAACCCTTATGAAGTGTGTTATCACTGTGATCATGTATGACTGTCCTACTCTAACTCATTTGTATGTACTCAGTACACATCTCTACATATTACATGTGTTTTGGGGTGGGATGGGGATCAATATAGACAACCCTTATGAAGTGTGTTATCACTGTGATCATGTATGACTGTCCTACTCTAACTCATTTGTATGTACTCAGTACACATCTCTGCATATTATATGTGTTTTGGGGTGGGGGTGGGATGGGGATCAATAGTGACAACCCTTATGAAGTGTGTTATCACTGTGATCATGTATGACTGTCCTACTCTAACTCATTTGTATGTACTCAGTACACATCTCTACATGTATGTGTTTTGGGGTGGGTGGGATGGGGATCAATAGTGACAACCCTTATGAAGTGTGTTATCACTGTGATCATTTATGACTGTCCTACACTTACTCATTTGTATGTACCTGTACTCAGTACACATCTAAACATATTACATGTGTTTTGGGGTGGGGGTTGGGTGGGGATCAATAGTGACAACCCTTATAAAGTGTGTTATCACTGTGATCATGTATGACTGTCCTACTTTAACTCATTTGTATGTACTCAGTACACATCTATACATATTACATGTGTTTTGGGGTGGGGGTTGGGTGGGGATCAATAGTGACAACCCTTATGAAGTGTGTTATCACTGTGATCATGTATGACTGTCCTACTCTAACTCATTTGTATGTACTCAGTACACATCTCTACATGTGTTTTGCAACGATTGTAAGTTAACAACATTCATACTTCTTTCAAGATATTAAATAAGATAAAATAGATATTAAATGAGATAACATTTTCACAGCTATGTCTTTCATTCCCTACTGGCAGTTTTCCTATCGAAGAAAAATCAAAAAATCAAAATTACTTTTTGTGCAATAAGCCAAGACCTGTGTAAGGGTTTATAATTACATCAACGAGAAAAGAGAAAGAAAATCAAACTTAGGGGCACTCCTTGGTTGGGCAATGAAAAGTCTGTAATCCAAGTAGATTCACACCATGCAAAGGTTAAGATTAAATTAATTGCATGATATTGCTAATTAGTCATCTCCAATGAACCCATTCCTTGTCTCACAGATGTACAGATTATGAGATGCCAGTAACTCTAAACATTAGCGAAGGAACATGGGCCTCCTTGGCATGAAAGTCGTTTTAATCTTAAAATCACACCCAAGTCTGATGATTGGGGGGGGGGGGGGGGGGGGGGGGGGGGGGGGGGGGGGGGGGGGGGGGGGGGGGGGGGGGGGGGGGGGGGGGGGGGGGGGGGGGGGGGGGGGGGG
>JAIPMN010013704.1:0-10474 GCA_020650975.1 Apostichopus californicus | reverse complement strand
AACAATTGGGGGGGGGGGGAGGGGGGTTTCATCCACTGGTAAATCCTCATCCAAAAACAGTCTCCTCACAAAATTTCAGCTGCCAAATTTTGCCACCATAGATTTCAAAGTCCTTCCTTCCCAACAGCTTGACTAGAAGAGGCTGTAGTTATTAGAAGATAAAAGATTTGTGTATTAGAGAAAGAAATGAAAATTACTGTGAACAAGACACTACTGATGGCAATCAATATCTTTAAAACAGTATTAGTACTAACAAGAATTTCACCTGAAACACACACTTAGACTAATCTCTGTATCACTCCCTTCTCATTTCGGAAATATATCTTGTTTTATTAATTATTATATATCACTGACCAATTCCTTAGCTAACATTCAAACACCATCAAGATCAATCACCAATGATAAACCCCTCAGTCTTACCTCAATGTTGTCCCCTTCCTCATTATCGAATATTTCGTAAGCCTTCTGAAGCATCTCGATTCCCACGCCAGCCATGATATCTTTCCTCAAGGCAGCAATACGATCCATTAACCTTCCTGAGGTGGTCATGGTGGCATTGCCTGCAAAGATCAAAGGTTTACGTCTTATTAAATGACAGGAGAAATTCAATACAAACGGGTTCTTCCTACAAATAAGTCAATTAATCAACAGCTGCTCACCAAACAAACCATGATGCCCTCAGCTTACATGTACACGCCATCTAAAGTCCACCGTGTTAACTGATAAACCGTCAGTTATGAGTTTTAGGCCTCTGTTGCTGCTGTTTTTGTCAATAAATATTTCCTCTTGGACAGTCCTTCTGAAGAGCAGCTTTGTGAGTCGACAAATTTTGATGCTATTCCATAATAAAGTTTTGTAACAGTGCTCTGCCTCGCTCCACCTCCAAGGCAAAGTGCGCACCCCGGGTTAAGAGCCCCCTGCCCCTAGATTGATCGATAGTAATCTTTTAAGTAACTTACCGATACCCTTTGGTGCCCTGGGAGCTGCTGGAGCAATCTGAAACTCATTGTTAGAGACCTTATGCTCCTTTGCCTCTTCTTCCTCTGTCACACTCTCTGGGGAGTCCCTGTCCCCGTTTGACTGCTTCTCGTTCAACCTCAGGGTCGTCTCAAGCAACGAGGAGAACTTCTTGATCTCCTTCTCTTCTCTGTGAAGGGTTTTAAAAAGTGTAAACAATTAGGGCAAAAATAGTGGATACAAAAGCATGTATGATATTGAATGATTATCTATTTATCCATTTAATGAAATTAGGAAACTTATAGGGTTAGTTACAAACATCATATAACATATTTTAAAATAAATTCAATAAAACCATTTTGTTTACAAGGTAACATCACTCTACGACATTGTTACAATCAAATTTGCTGTTCGCTTAAAGGGTGTGAAGACTCGCGCAAAAAGAAACGTCTAATGCCTGTATTCTGACCTAGTTATGAATGAGGTGTAACAGAAGTGTTAGACACCACCATCGATCCCAGAAAATACACACACAGCTTGCTTGCTACCGTCGGTAATTAGACACTAGTGTACAGTCAGTACATACAGCTGCGGTCAATACCCACAGCACAGTGTATAAACGATAGAGTGATGGACATCTCAGGTCCAGCTAAAGATAACAAGGTATCACGTTTCATTACTGTCTGCATTTTGTAGCGACACAAACAAAACGTCACTTGCAAGCAACAGAAAGTTAACTTTTTCAGATGGCTGCGCCCGCGGTTTGGGGCGAGTCTTCAATGCCTTTAAAGCAAAGCAGAACAATGACTTATAAGAAAATACCAACAGATAAGGCCAAATAGAAGATAAAATAGCATGTCTTTCCTCCATGCCCACATCCTTTTTTGGCCCCCCCCATCCTTTTCGTTTTGGAGGGAGGGAGGGGGAGGGGTAACAAACATTCCAAAAAATTCGCATTTCATATATTGATTTGATATTCTTTCAAAATAATTTGATTGGATCACCTGGAAACCTTCTCCTGTGGGGATTGTACTCAACTAGGAAAACTTCCAAAGACTGAAAACACAAGAAAATTTTGAATGCCACTACTGTATATCAATAGTAGACAGAGTGATACTCTAATTAAAAAACAGATTGGATGAGAAAGATGTCTTCATTTCACTTTTATTCATACAAGCAGAAAACCATCGGATCTAGATTTAGGTCACTAAATCTGTTGGAAAGTGTGTTGGGACAATATACTGTTAGTTATGCATGCAATAGTGAAACCACACAGCTGAGCTTGATATCTGAAATACTGACCTTCTCTTGACCTGCTCAGGGTTATCTTCTTCTCCCGAAGAGCTGGAATTATCTGTTTCTTTGTCTTCGTCTTTGCTTCGGTCCTTTTGCTAACGAGGAGCATGAATATAAATATAAAAAAAAATTAAAAATTACACAGGTCTCAGTTGATCAAAGTTTTGTTAAATGCTGGCGGGTTGTTAAATGACTTTTCCGCATACATATCTTTCAAAGCAAAGAATATATGGTTTGTGCCTGCGCAGTAACATCTCCCAAAACACTGGGACACCAGCACAAAATCCAGCACTATAGCCTGTATGTAGCGTCGAGACAGCTGTGCAAGTCCTTGCAAAACAAAAGTCAACAGCCCTCATAGGCCTGTGACATTTACAAAGCTAGTCTTAGTTAAGGCTTGCCTAATTTTCACGTAAGCTGTTTGTGCTAAACCTTGCCTCATTTGGGTTAAAATTAGAATTCCCACCAAGGGATTAGGCTGCACTGCCAATTAGTTGTACATGTTTGCACTATGCGCTGAGTGAAGAAATACTTCAGAATTTCTCTTAAAATCTCCACTCTACCACTTTCTGGGTTGTATTGAATGCAAGAAATGCTTCACATGGTTCATACACCAATTGGGGAAGAATGAACTTGGGTTGGGTTGGTGATGACTCCATATGAAAGGCACTGTGGCTTCTGACTATCACCCTCAATTAAGAAATGGCTATGAAAGTGATAGCATTAAACGAGGGACTGGTTAGCTGTATAGTTGATAGAGCGCAGCGTGTGTCGTCTTAACCTTTCAATCTGGTTCTGGGCCAAGAGTTTCTAGCTTTTTCCCATTTTTAAATTTTTTTTAATTATAATTTCCCAGTCAGTTTTCTGTTGCTCAATTGCATGAAGAGATATTTTCGTAAAACTTTTATAAACACCAAAACCACAAGTGTATTTGCTGAAAAGTGCTCTAGCATTGTAAAACTTTGTCACACAACGACATGCATTATACCAGTTGCTTTCATAATAATTTACCTTGGCTGCAACACTCGATGGATCAGATCTAGTGTGAGTTACCCTCTTCTTCTTGGACACAGAATCGGTTTCATCCCTGCTGGAACTGGATTCTCTACTACCCACTGAAAGAAAACCAGGGGATATGTAAATGCAGTTACTGTTCAACAATCGTACTGTATATGTAATGCTTACCCCCATGTTGAAGAATGCACCATCGGCACTTTTACATGTTACACGGATCAAATGAACACAACCTGCGAAGAGTTCAACCTCTGACCCCCTTCCCTTACGATAGTTGTAGTCTTATATGCATAAACTTAACCACCAAGTTTATTGTTCCATTTTATCAGTTGGGTTTCCCCAATCTCATCATCAACAGAGAGATAAGCATAGAATATTGGTTGGGTGTAGTCATGGGTGCTATCAACCTTACCACTAGCTGATACCACAGGGGTGCCAGTGTGTTCCTGGGATTCCCTTAGTTCTCTCCTTCTGGCTCTAGCTGAGCTGTTTATTGATCTCTGTAGGAGGAAGAGGAAATAAATCATAAAGATGAAGAAAAAAATCATTTGATGTAATTCCTACAGGAAAACAATCTGAAAACCACACAGCTGTAACTGACGAAGGCCCCAGGTGCCAATATGCCAAAATTATCAGCATAGATATTTAAGAATAATTATTTTGCAAAAGGACAAGAATTCCAGAGATCACTGGTATTGAATTTTATTCTAGCCTAATAATTATGATAATTCTTCTGTTTCAATAATAATTATTCCACGTAGCATGAGAACAGCTACCGGGAGAGGCTTTGGTTCAAGGTGTACATAATGTCATAAAGACTCAGTGACATCTCACAGGTTTACTATGTCAGTGAGCTCTTAATCATGCAATAATATCACCCCCTTGGATATGACTTCAAAACTGTACAAGAGCCATCCCTAATACTTCCTCAAATGTAAATTGAAACTGATAAAACCATGATAAAAAGCCAAAAAGTATAGGGATATCACATATTTGCCATGTGTTATTTTCTATTCAGTGATATTCTCTGTTTCAAGTATAAAGCAAACCTATGGATAACCATGATGAGGAAGTAAGAGACTATGTACCTTGACCTCTGACCCTCTAGGGGTCGACACCTCGTCTCTCGAACTGCTCACAGAGCTGGAGGAAGAAGAAGTCCTAGACCTTTCTGCTGATGGAGCTGACGAGACCCTCTTCTTGGAGCTGTTACTTGTGCGGGGTGTCCCTGCTTTGCTCGGTGGTGCCGGTAAAGGTCTTGTTTTACGCGGAGTTGAAGCCTGACGAGATTAAAAACAATAAAAATCGGAAAATCTGGTTTGGTTAAAAAAAACACAGTCAAGGAGGTGAATGCGGCTTATGTGATTGACAATTTAAGCAGTTTTATTAAGTTTTCACAATATTCAGTCTGAGAGTATGTTAAGCTTTTAGATTTCAATTTTTTTTTTCAATGCAGGTGAAAGAAAAACAAGTTGAAGCAGAATTCTTGAACTGACATCTAACCCTTGTATTTGATATTAATCAAGAAAACCCTCATTTTCAAGTGTGTATTATTTATATATTTCCTTTTTCTTTTCTTTTATTGCCAGAAGGGTAGTTTCAGTATTTCTAATCCATTACAATACTTCCAGGACACCTTGACTCTCAGCTCCATGAAAGTTTGTACCATGTCTTCACTGATATCCTACAAAATTACCAAAAATCCTTTCATACAGTTTCTGTCAATGCCTACCCCCTCTCCCCCCCTCCCCATCCCCCACAAACTATACATGCAGACGTACCTGCTCAGCTCCACTTTTAGATGGTGTTTTGTAGGGTACAGATGATTTCCTAGCTACATCCTTTTTGGATGAAGCCGATCTTCTGTTGGCATCCCCTCCAGAGCTCGGCCTAGCAGCCTCAGCTTTCTTTTCCTGTGATTAAAAATTGGCAGTATGGTTTTCAAACTTTTGATCACATGTAAATCCTTCAGATACCAACATCACTTCACTTCCATAAATTTATCTTAATTTTGACTTGCCTCTCCTTTCACATCCTGTTTTGTCATATCATGCATTAAAATATGGAACATTGTTCCTCCTCCTCCCCCCCCCCCCACCCACTCCCCCAACCACTTCCCCACATACACAACCTTCATCAATGTCATCCCCAGCTCAGACATTTCCTCTGTCCATCTCTCAGGAATCCTTTGACACCCTTGTATGAACATATAAACACGTCTTTACGTGACCTATATTTTATAAAATAACAATAGTTTATGGTCCTACCGATGTAGAAGATGCTTCTGTGATGGGTGTGAGGATGCCGCCGTCATCCCTGCCTTCTCCAGACGATGATTCCGCTGTGGTCGGCCTACTCGATGAACCGCTCCCCGGTAAATCTGTAATCTCTGGTCTCGACCCTCTCCTGCCATCTATGCCTGCAGAGCTAGGTCTCCTATTAGAGCAATGACATGATAATACAGAAGGTTCCACTCAGAGAGTGTAAAAGTGAAGCATCGTCATAATCATAAAGATGATATGTTACCTGTCGTGTTGCAAGGGGAGAGAATGACAGCTTTCTCATCAAGTGTATATTTTGGTTGAAATGAGCCTTACAGTCAGGAGGCTGTTTTATGGACATATTGTTTGTACATATCACAGGTGTCAAACAGTACAAAACATCAGTTTTTTTTAAAACATGTTGCAGTTTATGTTGTTCTAGATGATTGTGTAAAAGTAAGTTGGCCTGACGTTTCGATCCTAGCAGGATCTTCTTCAAAGGCTAAATGACTACACAGGCTCTTTAGTAGATAAGCAGTTTGCTAACAGTTTTATTTTATTTTGTTCTAAATTATTCTCTAATACAGAGATATCAGATAACAGAGAGATATTAGATGTCAGATCTAAGAGTTATTAGATATCAGATTCAGAAATATGGAAATATGGAGAAAAAATATAAGTGTTAGCTCAGTGGTTAACGCCGGTGCCTTTCAATCATAAGGTCCCGAGTTCGAGTCACTCCAAGATTAATGTATGTCGTCCAGTTACAGAGTTGTTGACAATTGACAATTCATAATCATGGGCGTTAAATATGAATCTAAGAGACTGACTTCGGTCAGCTTGCGGCTTTGATAAGCCAATGATGGCTTCATCGTGAGTTCCTGCTTGCAGGAGGACCTAACATACATACATACATATCAGAGTTCTGATTCAGCAATCTATATTAGAAAAAGTATAAAGATATTAACAATCAAACCTTGCTCTTGTGCCCTCCAGAAACATAGCTATATGCTTCTTGATGTACGGATTGCGTAGGATCCTGGCCACGCTGGGTCTCTTATCTGGTGATTGGTGTAACATAGCTTTGATGATTTCTACAAGTTCTTTACCATATGTCTGAGGCATGGCTGGCATCTGAATGAAATAAAATGACAAAGAAAGGAAAGTAAAATAGTAAGCAAAACAGAAATATTTAGCATTAACATCTAAACAAAACAAACTATGGGCAAGTGAAGGTAGGCACAATTGCCTCCATTCCAATTTATCAGACAAATGCCCCGAAGAGTTGGTGCCTTTTCACGCAAACACAGATTGGAACTATGCACTGTACGGGGACCAATTTGCATCTTTTTGTGACCATTTCTGCATAAAATACTTTATCGGACCTATGGATACCAAATAGCATGTAGTATGACAGATATGCAAGTAAAGATACATCAATGGATTCTGTTTAAGTCAACTTACATGAGAAGCATTTTGCTATTTATGCCAGTCATTAATATTGGCATCAATTAAACGAAACCAAAGACCCTTAACGGTACTAGATGATGAGCAGTTGTTCTTACCTTGCCCCTTAATATTTTATACACCAGCGAGTTCATATCCTTGGCATTGAAAGCATGTTTTAATGTAGCCATCTCGTACACGCAGCAACCCAGGGCCCACACATCAGACTGAGGAAACAAAAGCAAAACGTGAAAAAAAAAATGTAAAATCTAAAATTGGAATACCATACACCTTGTCTTTTATCTTGAAAGGCAGTACTGTTTATGATCGTTAACCTGGAAGAAACACAAACAAATGCAAAAAATCCATGTCAAAATTTCAATATTGATACTTCCAGTATCAGTCATATTACATTAAAACCTCTATAAAACACTAAAAGCAAAAAAAAAGCCATTGGAAAGAAAAGGAACAAACCAGGTTTACCTTGTAGTTGTACGGCCTGTTGCTGAACAGCTCAGGGCTCATATAGTACGGTGTTCCTATTAACGTGGTTGCCATGTCGTTGCTTCCCTCCAGGACTCTCGCGATGCCCAAGTCACCGACCTTGATGATCTTGCTTTTCGTGAGGAAGATGTTCTGTGTCTTCAGGTCTCGGTGAAGAATGTTCCTCTCGTGCATGTACTACAATGGATGAGAAGGAAAAGAAGACAAATCTAAGATGAGATGCAATAAAGTCAAAATCTTGATGCAAACAAACAAAAGAAGGTACTGGCAATCTTCTGCCGGAAAAACTTTAAAAAAACCTATACACAATATAAGTCGGTAAACATTCGTCTGTCAAAAAATTTGACATGATTTCAATACCTTACATTTAAGTAACAACTAGTATTAACTGCTTATTATCAACCAATACTACTGGGCTGCTCTTAAAAAGCCTGTATTAAAGTAACTGTTTGATGGGTGTTTTTAATTCAGGAAAAATGCCAGTGTGAAATTGTTTTTGGCTAGTCGGAGATGTTTTAGCACTGGCATTTTGTGGCTAATAAGGCTGATATCCCAGGCCTGATCATCATCCTCATCATCTACTGACCTGGAGAGCCATGGCGATTTGTACGAACCACTCCACTACCTGTCTCTCTTCCAGCATACGCCCCTTCTGCTGCTTCAGTCTGTTGTAGACGTCCCCGCCGTCGCAGTATCCCATCACGATGTAGAGGTGACCATCGTCATTGTTGAAGGAATCTCTGTACGAGACGATATTTGGATGCCTCAACTTTGACAAAAGTTTGGCTTCTTGTTCGGCGGCTCTCTTTTCCCTCTTTGATGCATTTCTCAGCTCCATCTTCTTAATAACATACTTAATTTGATGACAAACAATAAAAAAAAAAACATAAAACATACACAATGTGTTAATCTCGCATGAAATTTTAAGCAGTCTCCACCCCCACTCCCCTCAAAAAGTATTAGATTTAATTCTTCAAAGCTGTCTACAACTTTACAGCTACAGTTTTGAAGGGGTTTTTTTTCCTTCAGTTTTTGGTTATTTATAATACTATGCAAGGAGCAGATGTTGTCATCAATATTGGCTAAACAGCACTGGTGAAAGTTTCTCTTCAATTTTTCGACAATACTTACTCACTCTTAGGTGCATTTTTGGATTCAATTATGTATCATCACACTTTTTGAATTAAAGACAGTTTGATAAAAGGCAAAAAAAGGCTAAAATTTCTTTTTGAAATATTGTGAAAACAAAATTCAGTAGGTAGGCCTATACTTGAATAATTTCCTTCTACTCTGCTTGACTCACCTGCTTGCTATCTTTCTTTTGTTTGACCAGCCAGACCTCTCCATAGCTCCCTTTCCCAACCACGGAGAGTTTATCATAAAGATCCAGAGACATGATCACTATGAAAAGAACTCCACAGCATGGATGCTGGTGAGAAGGAAATAGTAGTAAGAAGAAAAAACAAGTTGGATATAGTATCTATTAAAGGTTTTGTCCAATTTTGAAAATTAATACAGGTAAGTATGCCTGTGCTAGCCTACATAATATTATATATAATGATTGATATTTATAAGCAGAGTAACTTTTATGCTACCAGAGTGGATGTGCAGTATTTGTGCTGCTTTTCTTCCATGATACTATTGCAAACATCAAGATCTCCTATCATAAACTTTGGACCAGACACTGACTTTTATTAAGTCCATCTTCCTTTCTGTAACTTGGGCCTAAGATCAGGTTTCAAACTTTCAAGTACCCAGCCCATGAAGTATCGTTTACAACAAGATAGTAAATGAAACCATTAACTGGGATGTCTAGGTTGCTTAGGACCTGCGATCGTCTTGCGTTTCTGTCATATGCCTACATATATTATTTGGCCTATGTTATGTGAATGGCGAGCCCAGACAGATAATAATTTAACGTAGTATTAGTAATATTAGGCTAGGCCTAGCCTATCTTACAACCTGGTCGCGAATAAGACACCAACGTTTAACAGTAACATTAGGCCAACACTGGCAAGAGTAACACTCCACTGTGTAGGTAAGGCTAATGGATTGCAACGTTACACATTTCAGATGTAAATGTTAACAAACAATTTACCTAAAACTGATCAAACACATCTGGTAAGAAAAGTCAGTGCAATTATCGGTAGCTCTAAATATATGAGTTATTTTTTCCTTTCACGGGCGTCCGGAATCCTTGACAACGTTACCGGTACCGGAGCTAAAGAATGTATATACTGCCCTCACTATTCGCAGCTTGTTTTGGGCGAACCCCTGATTGACCGGAATGAGTCAGAGACCTTTACAGTGTTGTATTACCTTCAATCTGATCTCAACTTATATCAAGACGAATCCAAACAGAACTACTAAACAATATCTTGTACTGGTACATCAAGTTTTTTTTTATGAGAAAACGTATAATTTCAAGACTGTAGTATGATTAGTATCAACAAGTTCAACCTAAGATCGTTTATGGTTGTCCTTAGCAAACCAACCGTACATTGACTTGTCCCGAAGAAGTCGCGATCTTGCTATTCAATAGCCTAAACGAATCACCACTTTATGTACCCACCCCGCTACTACAAAAATTGGGAGGATTATTTACGGCACAGTTCGTTTTATAGAGGGATATTTCGGTGACAGACAATTATGTGGTACTTATTTGTGAAGGGGGAAAGTATTGGCCATTGTAAATTAAAAATGCCCATCTCAGAGTGGATCACATAAATATTACATTTCACTGTGAATATGTCCCTTTAAATGATATATAGAAAACAAAAACATTTCAAGTTAAATTATCATCACGACATAATTTCCTCTGCCATTGTCAGATGCTTCACAAACTACATACCACCAAGGGCGTAGGAACCGGTGGGGCTGGGGGGCGCCAGCCCCCCCAGTGAGAAATATGGTGGGGCGGAAGTATCATTCCGCCCCACCGGTCCGCAAGTCAGAAAACCCCTTTTTCATTTCCAAATGAGAAAAAAATCTCATTT